>CAUYQV010017357.1:0-29533 GCA_963574575.1 Galagoides demidoff
CGGGCACCTGTGGTCCCAGCTACTTGGGAGGTGGAGGCAGGAGACTCGCTTGAGCCCAGGAGTTGGAGGTTGCTATGAGCTGTCATGCCATGGCACTCTACCCAGGGGGATAGCTTGAGGCTCCGTCTCAAAAAAAAAAAATATATATATTATTTTCCGTATGAGAAGTGTGAATAATTTCACACTGCCACGCTACAGGTGAGCGGTCCGATACTCAGATTCAGCTGAGCCCAGCCGTCCAGACCTTCCTACCAGGTACCTGATAAACTGTTCCATTGTCTGTGGAATGACCCCGTTCTACAAAATTAACAACATGTGGAGCAAAGGAGTTTTTCAACTGAACCCTGCTCGAATTCTTTACTCACACAATTGTGAAGACTACTACGATAGTTGACATATTACACCACTACATTTGGGCTGCATAAATTTTTTATTCAGCTGTTGATATGTAAAAACTATTAAATAATTTGGTAACTGACAGTGGTGGTGTGTTACCATAATACAAACTAAAGCACATGGAATCATCTTTGGCAAAAGGTAGCAACTGGTAACGAGAAGCGCCTTGAGGACATGGTTAGTAAAATACGAAAGGGCCTTGGGACCTTAGTGAAGGCGTGCAGAACAATGAGAAAACGTTCTAGGCATTTTATAAGGGAAGCAAGAAAGCATTTGGCAACACTTACGCTTCAGGTAACTTGGGACATACAAATTCCTAATGAACTTGGGAAATGATTGGGGTGATTTTTTTAGACAGGACACAGAAAGTGTCAGCTAGCTTTTGCTGGTTGTCTATGATAAAACCTGAGATTTAGAAGATGAATTAAATAAGAAACTATTATTCTTTGTAGCAGAATTAAAGAGACATACACTAAGTGCAGGAAATTTAAAGTGAAGAACTAGTTTCAGAATAAAAATCAAGTTAGGTTAGGGGCGGCACCTGTACCTCAGAGGAGTAGGGCACGGCCCCGTATACTGGAGATGGCGATTCAAACCCGGCCCTGGCCAAAAACTGCAACAACAATAAGAACAAAAATCAAAGTTAGGTTATAAATTCTAAGACTGGAGAAATACCTTGTTAGTATGTCATGAGCTTTTTGGGATAAGTGAAAGGGATTCTAAAGGATTTGGGGATGCTACTTATAGTTTAATCTTGCTTAAAAAAAAAAAATGGAGCTTCTAACAGTGTTAAAGATATAGCTCTAGGAAAACCTCACTTACAAATAGAAGCCTAAGAAGGGAAGGACCTGTCTGGAAAATTATTAAGTACTTAGATTATACCTAATGGAGTAAGTTTCACTAGGGTTCGTAGCACACTCACCATTTTTAGAGATTGTACCATCTGGAAGTACCACCAGATTGGATTAAAAGGGAAATAAAGGAGAAGATATAAAAAGACTCAAGACACCCAAGTATTTTATGGAAGGGAGCAAGATGGAAAAAGTAACTTAGCCTCAAATAGGAGCCCTTCACATAGAAAAGGTACTGTGATTCAGTAGGAAGAATAAACGCCCCAGAAGGCAGAGGAAAATACAAGGGGAAATTATTCCTGTGGAAGAAAAATGAACACTAATCAAGGAACGAGTACCAAGTGCCTGTCTGGATTTCAGAAATACAGCGCCCCCTACCTGCCTGCCACACATCCGCATCCCCGTTGCCCTCACGGATTCCTGGATTTCTGGAGAACATAACACTCAACCCTCTGGTTCAGACATCATCATATTGGAAAGAAAACTCCAAGGGGAATTGCATTCTACGCTTCTGAACTGCACCTAAGCCCGGTCTAGATGATGACATAACAGGACAAAAGCTAGAGGCTGTTGGGAGAATAGTCATGTATTTTGAATGTGGGAGTAATATATGTATATTACAATGTGTGGCTGAAAGGAGAAATGTGTTAAATTTAAGATGGCCGCAGATTATCTTCTATCTCTCTCACTGAGAGGTTGAATCCAGTTCCCCTCCCCTTGCTTAGGAATTTTGTGATAAATAAAATGCAACACAGATAATATTCTAAGATTTCCAAGCCTCCATGGTTAGAAGCCTCGCAGCTTCGGCTCAGTGGTCTTGGAAAGCTCATTCTGGGGTGACCATAGGTGATATGTATGGAGTCTAACTACTCTGCAGTCGCTGGTAGGTCCTCTGTGCCAAAACCTCCTCTGAAGTTAGCCGTCTGGCTCTTCTACTAAAATCACAATCATGTGAGTGAAACCATTTTGGAACGTCTGCAGCAACATTTCTGACAGCTAAATATACCAAATGATATTAGTACAAGTTGAACATCCCTAACCCCGACATCTGGAATCTAAAATCCTTTAAAATCTGAATATTTTTGAGTTCTAAGCTGATGTCACAAGTGGAAACTTGTCACACCTGACCTGATGTGATGAGTCGCAGTCAAAACACAGGTGCAGAACATGAGTTCTCAAGGGGGAGGGGGGAACCTCAGCTGCCTTATGCTACAATATATCTTTTCTGTTCACACCTAGATTCAACCACAAAACACACTTGCAAAAGGTAACAAATGGAATATATGCAGGATGTCTTGAACACAGGAGTTGGAGATCAGCTTGAGAAAGAGTGAGATACCCGTCTCTACTGAAAATAGAAAAGTAAGCCAGGCACTGTGGCAAGTGCCTGTACTTTGAGCTACTTGGGAGGCTGAGGCAGGAGGATTACTTAAAGTGCTTGAGGCTGCTGAGAGCTAGGCTGGTGCCATGGAACTCTAGCCTGTGCAACAGAGTGACACTCTGTCTCAAAACAACAACAAAAATCCTGCACAGTGTTTATTTTACTGAACCCTAGAATATAAGTGGCAACCCTGCAAGAGTGTGATGCAAACCAAGATGAAGAAAGAACAGTATAGTGGGGAGAGGCGGAGAAGACACTCGAGATTTGTGTATATTTTCTGGCTTTATGTTTTCTTTTGGTTTTTCCCCTTATTTCTAGAACTCAATGTCCCAGATTATTTGGACAAAGGACAATTCATTATTTGTAATACTATACATATCAACCAAGTCATCTTATTAGAACTATTATATTTAATCCTCACAGCAGCATCCTACTTCTAAATGGAAGATGCACAGAAAATCAAATAATGTTTAGAACCAGTAAAAACATTATTGTATGGGGGAGGGGCACTGAGAGAGTGAGAAATATAAGCTTACACTTTATTCCACTTAAAAGATCCAGGTTTTGATTTTTTGCTGTGGTTGTTCAATTCAGCTAAGTCATTGTTTGTCTTCATCTTAAATCTTACATTTTTTGATTAATTGAGAAAAAATGTACTGCCATCACTGAAATGGATTAGTTTTCTTCTGAGCAAATCACTACACCACATGATATTCTGCTGTACTGGGAGATTTAGATGACAACATATTTCTTTGGGTAAACAAGGGCTGACATGAAGAACTCTGGGTTGAATATTGGTGTTGAACGGGACATTTAATTTCTCCTCTATGTGTGTAAACATTTTAGTCTTAGCTGGGTTTCTGAGCAGTAAATGTGAAAGATAAAATAAATATGTTCTTCCTTTGATTTTCAGCCAAAAATGTCAAGGGAGTGACATTTCTCATTTATTTACTTGTCTACTTGGTTCTCAGGGCCACAGTTTTAAAATTCTGACAAAGGTGGAGAAGAGGCAGATCCAGTACCTTGTATACTCAGAGTAGACGACCGAGGAACAAGACAAAGTAAAAAGATGTAGACGAGAGAAGTGATTAGATAGGAAATGTTTTGATTGCTATTTTCCAACAATTTCCCTAAGTTCTATCTGTTAAACTTTACACACAAAAATTGTATCCTAGAAGCTGTTTAGGACTCTCATTTAAAAAGATGTTAATTTGGACCAATACATGAGCCTAAAAAAATGGAAAACCTTAAACTGTACATATAGTTTTCTTTCAGTATTTCCATACAATTCCTAAAGACTTTGCTATTAGGAGCTTGAATATGAGATAATATGAGATGATTGAATGAATATTTTCACTTCTGTTTTTTTAAAGAATAATAACTCTGCTCTGATTTCTTATGTAAAGCAGTCATGTAAGTAAAATAACCATTTAAAAAATCTGTATGTCTAATTTGGAAACATGTGAGCTCCATTTTCTCTCAGTTATTTAATTAGTTATGCAACCGTTCAATATTATTTCAGAAATATCCTTCAAATTTACTTACCTTTCTTCATTCATAACCACTACTCAGAGTCCTACCAACTTCCAGGAAAGTCCTTCCTTCCTTCCTTTCTCTCTCTCTCTCTTTCTTTCTTTCTTTTCTTTCGTTCTTTTGTTCTTTCATTCATTCATTCATTCTTTCTTTCTTTCTTTTTCTTTGAGACAGTTTCACTCCCTTGCCCAGGCTACAATGCCAAGGATCAGTCTACCTCACAGCAACTTCAAACCCCAAGGCTTAAGCAATCCTCCTACTTCAGCCTCCTAAGTAGCTAGGACTACAAGCATCAGCGACAATGCCTAGCTAATGTTTCCTATTTTTTAAATAGAGACAGGAGTCTCTATCTCAGGCAGGTCTTGAACTCTTGAGCTCAAGAGATCTTCCTGCCTTAGCCTCCCAGAGTGCTAGGATTACAGGCATGGCCCCCACTAGATTTCAACAGCTTTTTTAGTTTATATCTTTGAGTTCAATATTGCCCACAACATCCAATTCGATCCACTGCAACCAAAAGCAATCCTTATAACAATTTTGGCCTCATCAAAATTCCTTCCAGTGATTACAATTCATTGAATCCCCCAAATTTGTTTTTAATTTGGGTTACACATATCAATATTTATACTAGACATTAGAAACTTTAAAAAACATGTATTTATTAATGGATTAAAAACAGCAACAAACCCATTAGATCTAAATATTATATAGTTTTGAAAAAAACCTTTTATTTCCAATATAAAAACATAGAAAACAGAGTAATGATAGTTTTACATTTTTGCAAATCTCCCAAATTACAAATAAAATATCAATAAGGGATTAACAGTAAAAAAAATTAAGATCCACTGTTTTAATAGACTGTAAAAATTTTAGGGCAATTATATGGCTTATACCATGTCGAGTCCTATAAAGACTAGCCCAGAGTTTGGTACTTAGTAAGCTCAAAATAAAGATTTATTGTATCATTCCATGACTGCCTTGATGTTCAGCAGATGAATAAACAAAGCAAGTCAATTATCTTACGGATGAGAAAAATAGCTAGTTGTGTTCTTAGATAAGAATTAAAATCTATGATTTCGTAACTCCTTTGTGCTAAATCTTAAAGAATTCAGTCTCAATTTTTTTTTTAAATTTTTCCCACCGATGCCAATATTTGGAGAATTGTGTGGTTGATTAGTCACAGAGAGAAATGTTAAAAAGTAAGATAATTTAAACAAACAAACAAAAAGGTATATAAATTGATTTCTGCTAATGAGTTATACAGAGTCTGTCCAAAATGTGATTAACAATTTATGGATTCTGAAGAGAAAATGGTGTATTTGTATAATGGGTGTACGAAGAAGAAATTTATCCGCATGGACCCCAGAGGGCTGTTACTATGATCAAATATCCTCAGGCTGTGTTGACAGTACGTGTGGAAATAATGTGTTATTATCTGAGTTTTAAGAAAAATTCATGAGCTGTATCAATAGCTTCCCATCAAGATGGAGATAAAGTAGAATATATGCTTTATAGACATACATAAATCACAACAAAAGAAGGTTACAAATCAGTTGAATTTGGTTTTATAGAATTCTGTTTCTAAGTCTACTTATTATGATGCTGATATTTGTCAAGTGTAGTATTTTGCATACTTCCTGTTTGATCCTTAAAGCATGATTGCAAGTTAATTCTCCAGTATCTCATAGCAGTCGCGTGCCAGTGCCATTATGGTGCCTGATGAACATCAGTGGAGGGGTCACTCACTGACCCAAGAATAAGTACTACTGTAATTTTGAGAAAAGTCTATATATTTTACTTATCATTGTGCAAGTAACTAACAACGCTTTAATCACATTCTCTGCATGTCCTTTTTGTTATGTTTTCATCTTTGGATATGTGGCTGGCCTCACTCATGGGGGCAAAGGTAGCAGCGACCTTTCTTGGTGATCTGTTCACTACTTGTCTTTAAGCTCTTCCTTTTGGTTTGGTATGAACCTTCCTCTTGTCACCACACCTTGTCCTTGATTGCATTCATGTTCACAAAAGTTCATTGCCATTGTATACATTTTGCCGAGACCATGTACATTTGGGGTGCACCTTCGGTGTTTTCTTTACAGAGTTTGTTGGGCTAAATCTTTCAAAAAGTATTTTCTTCCTGATTCTTTGAAGGCAGTTGTAACTAGTGACTGTTTCCTGAAGAATCACATACAAATTGTATGCTGCAACATCAATGATGAAAATTGCCAGTGGGCCAATGCCAAGTTCCTCTGTGGCAGGAAGATGTTCTCAAGCACTCTTCAAGTGAGTCAACACCTGCTTTAGTGGCAGTATAAAAGTGGATTACATCAGGCTGGGCATCTGTCACTGTCAGATCTTCATACTGTGTGGAAAGTATACTTAGCTCCTACTATAGCTACCCTTTCTTTCCCCTTTGGAATATAACCTATTAACATCACGTAGGGAGAGAAGGCAAATCTTACTGTATCAGACAGAGTTTTTCACCAATGCTGGCCTGAGTTCTAGAAGAAAATCCCTTTTATCACTGCAAACAGCACCAACTGTGGTTATATTCTTTAGAAGGAAGTCAAAAGCTATGGCAATGGAGGTAACTTTCTATCTGTGGTAACATTTCTTCTGGACTGTTCCAAAGGACAGATCTTAACCTGTCTTTTTACAATCTCAGAGCCACTATTATAAATTTTCAGAAGGTTCTCTGATTTCCCTGCCTATAACTCCACTGCAAATTAATAGTTGGTAGAAGAATCACACAAAAGATTCCCTGTGATTCTGTACTTCCCAGGTTTGGGTGGTATGTGGAGTCTGAGTGAACAATGTCCACAGAGTGATATCAACTCCTCATCTATAGTGACAGACTCATGAGGATTGCACTGATGTGAGAACTTATTTATAACCATATTCCAAAGCTCTGGAATTGGAGTAAACTTACCAAGCTAAAAGTTTCACCTGTTACAGCATCATCAAAATGGATGCTTTTCAGTAGGAGTGAAATTCTGTGTTCAGACAACACAGCACTGTAAACCGGAAAATTCTCCCCACTGAAAAGATCTCCAATACCGTCATTTTGCTGGTATATACCATAATTTAGAAGATTTCCAATTAGTCCTAATAGTTCTTTTATGAAATTGCTAGAGTTTTGGATATGTCCTTGCATAAACTCTTGGACTAGCTGTAGTTTCTGGTTTATAAACTTAATAATTACATCAATAAATACTTGGAAAGCATCCAATATGGTTTTGTATTCTATTCCTAATTGCATTCCTGGTCAAGTCCTCATAACAATAACAGATTGCAGTCTCCCCTAATCCTTTATTAGCGGTGAGTTCCATGTCATTCCTGACGGCGCTGTTATCTGAGCTCTATTTTCACAACTGTCCAGGGTCTCCCCGGAGGATTCATAGTTCGCATTTCTTTTTCTCCACCATCATCATCTTCTTTCTCGTCACTCCTTTCCTCGATACAAATAATTTCACATTTCACCTCTACTGATTTTTCTTGTTCACTATCTGAACTAGTCAAAATGTCCTTACAATTTTTAAAAAATCTGATGCCATCAGTTCTTCCTCTATTTCAGCTTCCAGCAAGTTATATTGCTCCTTCACTATATTTGTTTCTGCTTCAGGTGGGAAAAAAAGAGTAAAAAAAAGTAATTCATCACTTGTATAAGTAGGTTTATAGAATTATCATATACTCTAAGTTTTTCAGTCATATATGCCTTGGTCTTCACCAGACACAAATATACCACTTACTAACTTCACTCTGAAAACACATAGAAAAAAATAGAAGACTGGATTTTTCTGGAAAAGAGACTGGAACTCCTTACTACTGGTAAGAAAAGAGTTAAGAACCACTGACCCAAGAGTGCTGATATGTAAAAGTGTCTTGGACAGGTGGATAAGGATCTAGTAACAAAGGTATAAACAGTGAAATTACAACTCCCACAAAAATAAATATACAACAACAAAACTACGGCAGGGTCAGTCCCTCACCCACCCCCATCAGTATGCAACTACTAAATTGTGCATTTACATTGTTGAGAAAACAAAAGGTCTCTAAACATTCCCTTATGCTATTTTCACTGGCAAAAGCATCAATTCTGTAGCCTTGCAAGATACCCACCCTTTTTGTGCATTTCTGGGAGCAAATCTCAAAGAAATATGTAGGAAAAAGAATGATTAAACTTCAATGCATAAAGGAAATATTCAGGAATATCTCAAAGCATTTCACATAACTCATAGACTATTTCTAAGAGCAACATATGCTTCTCTTAATGTAAAATTACCTGCTATTAATTCTGATCCTCTGATGCAGCCAATTTCATTCTTTATGACTAAATATACCTCTGTGGTAAAAGAAAAATGCTCTTCGCTGATTCCAATGCTTTCAAATGGATTGAAGAGATGCATAACATTAAGCAAATATAAACCTCTGGGTCATTTTATAGGAAAAAAAGGTGAAACGCCATGGAGATGCAAGTCTGCTTTGTTACATTAATCCTATGGAAAACAATTTGTCTGAGAACACAGAGATCACTGGCGCACAGTGATTTTATTTTTCTTCAGGGGTTCCAGTCAATGCCTAAGAAGAAGCAATTTACTAAGTCGTACCTTGGGGCATTGTAATTCACCACACATGAGTGAACATTTTGCTTTGGGAAGGTAGTTACTCATGGCAAGATCAAATCTATCCAGTTCTATTTTGCACTGGCAACAGGAACTTGTATAAGAACAACAATTATAGTGTAGTGTCCACCTTTTTTATTTTTTTGTAGCAATTCTTTAGTGCCTTAACATTTTTAATCTGCCTTTTAGCACCTTTCTAATTGATTTTCTCTGTGTAAAAGTGTAACCTTAACAATGTAACATAAAGTAAAAACGGAATTACTAAGGGATTTTGTGTGTACGTGAGTGAATTCTACCTCTTCAATAAAGCTTTCTCGTGAATCCACAAAACTACCCTTAGCTTCTTTTCATACTGTGTCTCAAGCTACAGATAGCGTCTGTCATTCAAGGTACATTACATTTAGTCCTGGTTTATATTATTTTCGGTATTGATCAGAGACTGTACATATGCGATACATGTATCACTTAATCATCTCAAGAACATTAACAAGTGGGTATCGGTTTCTTTCTCATATCAGGAAGTTAAGGTTAGTAAGGACTAACGTTCCCAAGATCATATTATTAGTATATAGCATAGCTTGATTTCAAAATTGTCCATTTTATATATCAATTCTTATTTTCATACATCATGTTAATCAAAACTGAACTGCTATGTCCTGAGACACTTAATTTGACTCACACTAAGCATTTAAAACAAAAATTGAGGTATGTAAAACTCAACTTCAGACAATTTGTAGCTCTAGAGGCATTCAAATATACTACCACAAAAAGGAATTATCATTTGTTATAGCTGTAAGGCAGACAGAAATTCAAATGATTATCTGGTACCGGTTCTTAAGGTGCATTTGCAAATAATAAACCATTCCCAGGGTTTCTGAGCCCACTGGTGATAAAGAATCACATAGTGATCTCTTAAAGCTCAAGGACTTCAAAAATGACATGAATTCCCGTCAAATACTCTAGTTGGCTGTGATTGAGGATTCCCCACTGGCTGCACCTCCCAGAGCACCAGGGTGTGGATATGTTCTGATATGTCGTTATAGCCATGAAGGACCAGATACCATTTCATTCTTGACTGCATCACTGCTTTGAAGCATTTCTACAAGTTGAAGTATATACGTGCATTTATGGAAACTTCCTTATTTTTTTAAAACTGAGTATTAGTATTAGTGTGTTAGTCCCACCCCCCTGTTTATCCTGTTTTTGCCCCTGTTTTTAGTTTCATATGACTGACGAGTTGAGTTTTGTTTGATGAATGTCTTTCTGTTCCCTTTGGGACCAAATTCAAATTCAAACCCCTTAGCTTGGCATACCAGACCCTCTATCATCTGCCTCATGATTAGTTCTCCAGCATCATATCACGTAATTTGGCAGTTTCCCCTCACACCTGTGCTCCAGGCACACTGACCAACTCGCTCTACCTTGGCGATGCTCTGTTTGTCATGCCTCAGTGCCTTCACATGTGCTACCCAGTGAGGGCTTCTGCTTGTTTCCCTGCCTGGCAAAATCATGTTCATCTCTCAACAAAACCCAGTTCAAAGACTGACTGGGAATAGTCCCACTCGATACTGTCCTGGATAAGGCATTTCTACACAGCCATACATAAAGATATTGATATGGATGTAGACAGAGATACAGATATAGGCATATACAGAGGGTGCCAAAATGTATACACATTTTAATAAAGGTCAAAACTATTAAAATTGTAATACTCAATATACTGATAACCAAAAACATAACACAAGTCCCGTTTGAGCAGCTCTTGTGCCACATAATTGCAGAAGTCAAAGGTAACTTGAGTATTACCATTTTCATACAGTTCTTCCTTTCTTAAAATGTGTATGCAGTTTGAAGCACCCTGGGCATATTCAAATGTTACCACTTGCACATTCAAATTCTAGTGAGACTTTTGAACATACACTGAAAGTCAGTATCACTAACTTCCGTTATCCATATAAAACAAACAAACACAGTTACGTTAAGTTTAATAAGATGGACTATTAGAATGAAACATTTTAAGTGGTATAAAGTATCAAAGAATTTAGGATTGCCACCCATTTTCTCTTTGCTTCAGTTGGTTTAAAGTGAGATGGGTCAAATATTCAGCATCTCCGAAGAGACATTCCTCCTCTTCTTCCTTTGTTGCAGCTCAAAGGCTTTATATATTTTTCATGCATTAGTGTTTACCCAAAGCATGTACGTTTTGTAAACAACCTGAGGGAGTTTGAATGGTGATTGTGATGTTACACTATAATAAACCTAAGTATAAACTTTATACCACAATTCTTACTTAAAATGTAACTCAGTTATTTTACATATCCACATACTCTCTTACTATTGCATGTATTTTTAATCTGCTGGAATATTTACCAGACTGAACTTGGGAACTACATATTTTTTATTTTGTACAGTAATATATATATATATCTTAGTAGGCATATTTTCTTAGCTCACAGGCAAACTTTATCACTATTTTGTTACTGAAAAATGGAACAGGTGACATTCTCATCATTTCAACCACTGTCCATTCTATTGCTTTAACTTTATCAAAGGAGATAAAGTTAATAAAATTCACATGAACTAAAATCCTCTACATTTGAAGAAAAGTATTTACATGAACTTATCAAAGAAATCACTTGCTCTAGATTAAGACATATTAATCACCATAAATAGCAATAATGAATAATAATCATTGGTTTAATATAGTACTTTGAAAAATGTAGCTGGTCAGGGTAAGATTTTAATATTCCAATAATGAGAACCATGTGCGTGCAAGTCCTTGTTCTGACACCATCGTTGAATATTGTCAGGCAGCAAAAAAGGCTTGGAAATGGAAATAATTATCTATTTTGACATAAGCACTGTCCATTACCTTGAATCAAGGATGGATATTCTCCATGACATTGCTTTTCCATGAGACCCATACGGCAACATCAGCTATTTCACCCTTTGTCAAGGAATGAACACATGGAATTTCATTATCTACATTAAAAATGTTTTCAATATCCCCTCTTTTCAGCTTACTGGTGGACTCTGAAGATGAATTTTTTGCACAGTTAGTAAGGAGGGCAGACATCCTTTTTTTCATTCCACATACAGAGTTTTACAAAGTCACCACATTGTTATGTCACTTACTATCCTCACTCAATATGGTACCAGGTGTATACAACTGTGTCATTAGTCCCTGTGTTCCACACGCTGGCTATAGAATATACGCCATCCTTCATGCTAAACTCCTTTTGAGACCTACATGCATATCTCCACTCACTAATGCTAAATGCTCTTCAAGAACCTGTTTTCAGTGAGGTTGTTGGATGTTTCCTTGTTGATTTGTTGGAGCACTTTGTAGATTCCAGTTATTAACCCATTGTCAGATATGCAGCATGCAAAATATCTCCTCCCATTCTGAATGTTGTCTCTTTGCTTTGTTGATTATGTCCTCAGCTGTGCAGAAACTTTTTAAGTTGATCAGGTCCCATTTACTTTTTTTGGTTGCTGTGATTGCCTTTGAGGTCTTCTATATAAATTCTTTCCTTAAGTCATTATTAAGAGTTTTTCCCACATTTACTTCTAGAATGTTTATAGTTTTGTGTCTTAGGTTTAAATCTTTTATCCATTGTGAGTGATTTTTGTGAGTGGTGAGCGGTGCAGATCCTCTTTCAGTCTGTTACATGTGGCAGCATCATTGATTGCACAGAGATTCTTTTTCTCAGTGTATACTTTTGCTTGCTTTGTCAAAGATTAGATGTCACTGTGAGTCTGGTTTTATCTCTGAATTCTCTGTTCTGTCCCGTGGATTTATGTCTCTGTTTATATGCCAATACCATGTTGTTTTGATCACTACAGATTTGTAAGCATAGCCTAAAGTCTGGTAAAGCGGTGCCTCCAAATTCGTTATTTTGTAGAATTACATTAGCATTTGCATTTATTTTCTGGCTCCATACAAATTGTAGGAAGTATTTTTTCAAGATCTGCAAAGAATGACTTTGGTATTTTCATAAGGATTGCATTGAGTCTCTAGATTATTTTGAGTAGTATAGACATCTTAACAATGTTTATTCTTCCAAGCCTTGAGCGTGGTATGTTCTTCCATCTAGTAACAACATTGGCAATTTCTCTTCTTCTCAGCCTAGTAGAATGCTATAGCACTACAGCTGTGAGCCACTGTGCCTACCATACAGATTTTGATATTTAAATTCTTGAATGTCCAGCACAAAAGATGTATATAGCTATTTCAGTTGTTTTGTAACATACTTATTTCTCTTGAAAAAAAGTGAATAAAAAAACAAAAAGATGAGTGAAAAGAAAAAATACTACATAACAGCAACAAATGGTGAGAATTTCTTACTCACAGTCAGGTAATTGGTTACCACACATAGTCAATCCAACTTTCTTTTGATTATAGTCAGCTAGTAACTTTTTCATACCTTTAGATTTACTTGTGTTTTCATAATTTAACATGATTTTTCTATAGGTTGAATATATTTAATAGTTTTATTTTTATTTAATCTGGCCATCTCTGCCTTTTAATTGTTTTCAGACTATTTAAATTTTATATGTATATTTTTATAAATTTTTTGGAATCTATCATTATTTATTTGCTTTCCAAAGGCCCCTTTCTCTATTTCACCTTCTGTTTGATTTAATTGAATATATATTCTTTAATTTGCTTGTATATTTTATTTGCTTCTTACCTATATCTTTCTTTTGTTTTAGAGAATTTACAATCATTGGTCTAGAGTTTACATCATAGAGCTTTAATGTATCATAGTTTACATTCTAACAATAGCCTACCATTTTACACACATTTTAAGAATCTCAAATCATGTGAATTGCATTTTTTCCTTCACTTTCTGTTTTTTTATGTCATGAATGAACTTCAAACTGCACTGTAAGCATTTTTCCTTTAAATGCTAAATGTTAAGAATACATAAAAATAAGAAGGAAACTAATAATATTTACCCAAATGTATTCTTTTTCCACTATTTTTTATGTTTAATGTTTATTGTAACTCCATTCATATTATTTTACATTTCTGCCTGAAGAACTTCTTTCTTTCTCTTTTGATAGTTCTGTTCAGTTAGTTCATTTTTATATATAAGAACATGTTTATATTTCACCTTTTAAAACTCAATTGCAGAGAATACATAATTGAAATATATTCTTTATTTTCTATTAGAACTTTGGGCACACAGCTTCACTATTCTGCCTTGAATTGTTTCCTGCTCTGATAATTTAGTTTCTCTGCACATAGTGTATCTTTTTCTGCTTTGGGTATTTTCTCTTCATCAACAGTTTTCAGAAAATTAATATAATTTGTGTTTTTATTTCTACAAGTGTCTTTTGTTTGGGATTCACTGAGAATTTTTCATCTACAGGTTAATAGTTTCCATTAAAATTTGAAGTAGTCTCTGTCATTATTTTGTTCTTTTTTAAGGACTCCAGTGCCACTTAGTTTAAACCACTTGTTATTGCTCTTACACTTACTGAGAGTCTGTCACATTTTCATCAGAATTTTTCTTTCTCTGGGTTTCATTTTAAATAGCTTCCATGGCTAGATCTTTGTGTTCCCTAATCTTTGGTATTACAGTGTCTAATTGAGATGTGGGTGTATTTCATCTCAAATTGTATTTTTCACTAACTTAAATTCAATGAGTCATTTGGATATCCTCCATTTTCCATCATGCTCTATTTCTTAAATAAATTAAGCTTATTTATAATAATGTACTTATCTACTACTTCTAACATTTGTCTCCCTTTTTCTTTTCTTGTTTTCTTTTCTTTCTTTCTTTCTTTTTTTTTTTTTGTTTCGAGGCAGAATCTCACTCTTTTACCCTGCCTACCTAGAGTGCAGTGGTGTCATCATAGCTCATTGCAACCTCAAATGCCTGGATTCAAGCAATCCTTCTTCCTCAGCCTCTTGATCCTCTTGCTACAGCCTCCTGAGTAGCTGCAAATACAGGCAGTCTGCCAGAACATCCAGGTCTTCCTTCCTTTTTCTGCTTCCTTCGTTCCTTCCTTCGTTCCTTCCTCCTTCTCCTCTTTCTCCTCCTCTTTCTTCTAGAAACAGAGCCTCATTCTTGCTCAGACTGGTCTCCAACTCTTAAGCTTAAGTGATCCTCCCACCTGAACCTCCCAGAGTGCTAGGATTATAGGCATGAGCCACCAAGCCTAGCCTTTGCCCCATTTGTCTGATTTCTTGTATTGTTTCTATTGATTGAGTGTGGTGTTTTTGCTTGTTTGTTTTATTTGGTTTTGTTTTTCTTTTGGCATAGTGTAGGATGTGTTTTACTGCTACTTTGCGCTCTCCATTCTTTTTTTTTTCTCTCTAACTAATATCTTAGTATTTTTTGTGCTGCTATAAAAATAATATAGACTGTGTTATTCATTCATTCATTCATTCATTTATCTTTAAGGCACGGTCTCTCTTTTTCTGTTTTGTGGGCTAGAATGCCAGGACCTCAACTAATTAGCCTAACTAATTGCAATCTCAAACTTCTGGGCTCAAATAATCCTCCTGTCTCACTCTGTGAGTAGTTGGGACTATAGGCACACACTATCATGCTGGCTAACTTTTATATTTTTACTAGAGACAAGGTTTCTATTTGATTAGGCTGGTTTTAAACTCCTGGATTTCACACAGTCCTCCCATCTGGGCTTCCCAGAGTGTTAGGGTTATAGGCATGAGCCACCACACCCAGCTGAGGCTGGGTAATTTGTAAGAAACAGAAATTTATTTTGCTTACAGCTTTGGAAGCTGGACAGTCAAAGGTCAGGGGCTGCATTTGGTGAGGGCTTTCTTGCTAAGTAACAATATGGGAGAAGGCATCACATGGGTGAGTGTACATATACAAGTAAAGAGGGAACATAAATTCCCTTTTTATAAGAAACCAACCTGCAAGATAATTAATCCATTCCCATAACAATGGCAGTATTCCATTCAGTCCGCCCTCAGGGCCCATTCACTTTGCATTAGGCCCCACCTCTCCACACTGTAGTACTGGGAATTACATTTCAAACACATGCTTTTTGGGTGACACCTGCACAATGTATCTGATGGCAAGTACAGTGAATCTGTTCTTTCTTTTAAAAATGATTATTTAATTATTTGGGGGATTCATTGTTGAATGTAATTAAATTATTAGAAAACACTTTGATCCTTTTGAGGTTTTCATTTATTCTTTGCTAGAGAGGCCCAGAGCAGTCTTTAGGGCTGAACTGATTGTCTAAGGCAATGCCCTTGTGCGTATCTACTGAGTACCTCATTTATTATGGAGCTTTCTTCATTCTGTTGGGTTTACAAACTCTCCTTGTACCTGAAAATTTTAGGCTTCATTCTGGAGAAAGTTTTCTTAGTCTTAGAATATTTTTCATACAAATGTGCTAATTCACGCTCTGCTAAGGACTGGATTACAACTATCTATGTATTCCCAGAGTGCATTCTCTCTTTGTCTTTCTCTCTTTTTTAATTGGTTATCTTGCTCTATGAATTCTGCCCTGGCCTTCCAAAGCTCTTAAGTATGTTTTCTAAACCGGAGAAACTATCTGGAACTACTCGAAATTTTTCTCCCATCTACATGGCTTCTGGGAATTAGCTCTACACAAAAATCTGGTACACTCACAGGGCTCACCTTATTTATTTCTTATTTCCATTATTAATACTGCCACACTGACTACTTTCTAATGCATGGGCATTGTCTTTTTACTTTTCTTAATGTTTTAATGTCAAAGAGTCAATTTAGTCCCTGTTGTTTTATTGTAGATGGAAGCAGAATAGTATTTATTTCTCTAAAGTGTTTTTATTTGTTTAAAAACTATTTGTTTTTAGTTTTCTAGAACTAATATGATCTCTAATGGCCAAATTGTACACTGATAGAGAATAAATTGTTTAAAGTTAGGACATTGCAAAGTCGTCATGAAATAAGTTCTTTTTGGTGATTTAGTTTCATCGTCTATGGTTAGAGTTAGGGATGTGTTATGTAGTCCTCCCTCCACAGTCCCAAGTGATGTATTACTATAAAAGCAATTTGGGATTAAATTAAAATCTTCATTTTAATATTTATTAACTCTTACTCCACAAATAATCTATAGTTCAGGAGAGACTTCACCCTTTACCCCCAGGTTACTGGCAACCCCCTGACATGGTATGTGCTCATGTAAGCTGATGCCTCCACGATCTTAAAGCAGGGCACACAGCTTACTTGAGTCTGCTAACCTTTCTCTGAAATTAGAGAAAAATGAATTCTGATTGAGAGATTGCCTCCAATGTTCAAAGTTACTAAGATGGGTGAATCAGAAAAGAGTGACCAAAAATGTAAGATAACTCCAGGTAAGTGTGGACTCCCAGAATCCAGAGGGTTCAAATAATGTTTACCATCTGTCAGGAGATGCTTATAGTTTCTTATTTCTTATGCACTGATTTGTCTTGACTGAACATTAGTCAGGTGTCGCTCTGTCCTACAGGTCTCTTGACTGTAGCTCCCCACTATGCCTGAATAAGAACCAAAAGGGGAACATGCCTCCTGTCTGCTTAGCTCATGTTTTTCTAATAATAGGGGGCAAATTTCCCAATAAATGTGATTGTTTTACTTTTATTTACCTACCTTCCCCTTAAAATGTTCTTGTAAACCTTGCTTACCTCTCCTTATAAAAAACAAAATAAAACATTTTTCTGTTTGATTTTTACATGCTCATAGATTGATGAGTACATAATAGTATCTTTATTCCAATATTCTCTTTTTTTAATTAATTTCCTTATACATGTATATATTAGGATTCCACTTTTGCCTTTACAGAATTAAAAAGGCAAATTTAATGACAATAACAATATTTAACATAAGGACTGAGAACAAAACTTCATAAAGAACGAATGAAGACAAATACATCCAGAAAAGAAATCAGACGATTGCTGCAACAAAATAATGCAAAGAAAATAACATTCACATTGTCAGATAGAAGAATGTCTATTATAGAATACTTTGATCAGTTAACTTCTTCTTATTGTGTTTTCTCCAAAGTCTCAAAAAAATAGACAACTAATATTTATAAATGAAAGTAACAGATAATTTCAAAAAAACAGATCATGCCAAATCTTATAGATAATAGAAAAAGAAATCTTCAAAATCTTTCTACTTAATCTGGATACACCTGATATTAAAATTGGAGAAAATATATTATTATAAGGGGGAAATTACAAACATATTTCACTTATAAATGAGGATGCAATATGATAAACAACACATTAACATGTTGAATATTCCACTATTCTCTGAATAAAATCTCTTCTTATCCATGTCTGAATCTCTTTTTATTTGACAGTTGTATAATTCAATGTTACACATATTTGTACGTATGTAATAGTAAGGGTTTATGGAATGGTATCTGCTAAATATATATGTGTGTTACTCACATGCTTCTATGCAGTGCCTAGAATCAGCAGGTGTTTTTCAAGAGCAGGGATCAATCTACTGCTGGCCACAATATAGGGGGTCCATTTGTTTCTGTGTATGGTTGCATTCACTGCTGCCTTAAAGCCTGTGGGGCCAGAAAAGCCTAAAATATTTACTATCTGATTCTTTTAAAAAAATACTTGTAATGCCTGTTTTCTTTTCTTTTCTTTTTTTTAAGACACAGTCTCACTTGATTGCTCATGGTGCGTGGCGTCACACAGCTCACAGCAACCTCCAAATCCTGGGCTTAGGTAATTCTCTTGCCTCAGCCTCCTGCCCACAATGTCTGGCTATTTTTTTGTTGCCGTTTGGTCGGGGCCGTGTTTGAACCCACCATCCTTGGTATATGGGGCTGGTGCCCCACCCACTGAGCCACAGGTGCCACACTGGCATGCCTCTTTTAGATACCCAAATATACCTGGCAACAGTACAAAGCTTCTATTCTCAAGGAAAGGATGTTCCTTTTTTTGTAACCTCTGCATAATTTTTTTATAAAACAGTTATTTTCTAGAATAACTCCTAAAACAGAATGTGAACCAGATAAGTATAGGAAACATGCCCATTCACTTGTATATTCCTAAGTGCCAAGCTTAATACTATTAGTTAATACTTAATGCTATTAAGTATTTCTGTTTGTCAAAGAAAGGAAGGGAAGGAGAAGAAAGGACGAAAGTCATTTTTCAAGTATATACGACATATTTATTAATTTGACATCTATCATTTAATTTTCTTAGTGTTATATTTGTATATTAAAATATGGTTTCATGGAGTTTGGAGTGATTTTAAAGTACTCATGATAATTACAACATGGTTGTTATAGTTCTGCATTCTGTGAACTTGGCAATAGAACTTTCTCTTATTATTCATATTTATCAGTTATTTCATGCCTTTTTGAATATCATTTTTGGCACTTTATATTATTTTCCTACAGAAGTGTTCCAAGGTAAGTAATTGCATTTTTAATTATATTACATGACTTGTAGTCATTCATTGTGTTAAATTTTGTTTCTACCGCAATAGTTTTAGGCATTTTAATACAAATTATTTGAGGCTTTTTTAGAGATGAGTATCTATAATATTAATAATGTCATTAAAAACCCAATAACTCATCAAAAATAGCTTCAGTAGAGATGAAATGAGCAAAAATATATCTTTTTAAAAACTCTCATTATGGAGTATAAGACACCCATAAAATTATGGGTTCTTATGAAAAGTTTGGTGATAGTGCCTCAGGGTCAACTTCCTAATTATATATTTTGTGAAATTAATATTAAAATCAATTTACATTCCAAGGGAATTTACCAACCTGTAGAGGAGAAAAGAGACCTGAAGCAGAGAAATGCCTAAGGAATGTCAAACAGGGACAATAATTTGCTGAGGATAATTAAGGAAAAATCAAGAGTTGAGGATACCCAGCAAATTAATGAAAAAGTGAAACTCACTGCTGTGATTTCCAGACAGCATATGGATTAAGTATTCAATCTACTTAAATTATTGAATGTACTATTTTTGAAAGCACTAAATAATAATTGAACTTGCATCTATGTTAATTTTTATTTTTGTCAAAATATGACATGTGAGCTCTCCAAAAATTTTTTCATAGTATTTTTTTTTTCTTGTTTCTGCAGTTTTTGGCCAGGGCTGGGTTTGAACCCACCACCTCTGGCATATGGGACTGGTGTCCTACCCTTTTGAGGCACAGGCACTGCCCTTCATAGTATTTTTTTAATTAAATCATAACTCTGGGCCCAGGGATGGTGACTTATGCCTGTAATCCTAGTACTCTGGGAGGCTAATGCAGGTGGATTATTTGACCTCACAAGTTTGAGAACAGTCTGAGCAAAAGTGGGACCCCGTCTCTACTAACATAGAAAAACTGAGGCAAGAGGATCACTTGAGCCTAAGTTGGAGGTTGCTGTGAGCTATGATGCCACAACACTTTACCCAGGGCAACAGCTCGAGACTGTCTGAAAAATAAATAAATACATAAATCATAACTGTGTAT
Organism: Galagoides demidoff; assembly: GCA_963574575.1. Taxonomy (NCBI): domain Eukaryota; kingdom Metazoa; phylum Chordata; class Mammalia; order Primates; family Galagidae; genus Galagoides; species Galagoides demidoff. Next base: position 20,235 of record CAUYQV010017357.1, read on the forward strand.
AATTATGTGTATAGCAATGTGCTGATTTGATATACAATGCAGAATGCTTGAATCAAACTGGTTAACATAGCCATCATCTCACTTATTTGTTGTGGTAAGCCCTTTATACTCTACTTTTAGTAGTTTTGAAATGTACCATTGCATTGTGCACAATAGGTGAGGTCCTGCCAAATACCCTCCATCCTCCCATTCTCCCCTCTTTGTCGTCTCCCCTCCTTCTTTCTGGACTATATTTGTGTTTTTTCCTTCTCATGAATGGGTAGATGATGATATATTGATTTCATAATAATATTGAGTACATTGAATAATTATTTTTCCATTCTTGAAATATTTTACTGAAAAGAATATCTTTCAGGCTCAGTGCCTATAGCTCAGCAGTTAGGGCGCCAGCCACATACACCAGAGCTGGCAAGTTTGAATGCAGCCTGGGCCTGCCCAAAATGGCAACTACAACCAAAAAATATCCGGTCATTGTGACAGGTGCCTGTAGTCCCAGCTACTTGGGAGGCTGAGGCAAGAGTATCACTTGAGCCCAAAAGTTTGAGGTTGCTGTGAGCTGTGACACTACGGCACTCTACCAATAACAATAGCTTGAAACTCTGTCTCAAAAAAAATTTCTTTGAGTTCCATCCAGGTAAACATAAAAGTTGTAAAGTCTCCATTCTTTTTTATGATTTCGTAGTATTCTAAAGTATACATATACTACAATTTGTTAATCCCTTCATGGGTTGATGGGAATTTGGGCTACTTCCACAACTTGGCAACTATGAATTGGGCTGCAATAAACATTCTGGCACAAAAGTATTTGTTGTAAAATGATTTTTGATCATCTGGGTAGATACCTAGTAGAAGAATTGCAGGATCAACAGGTAGGCCAAGTTTTAGTTCCTTGAGTATTTTCCATAATTCTTTCAAAAAAGGTCATATTAGTCTGCAGTCCCACCAGCAGTGTAGAAGTGTTACCTTCTCTCCTCATCCCTTCTGCAACAGATGCAGTTTTGGGATTCTGTGATGTGGGAGAATCTTACTGGAGTTAAGTGATATCTCAAATTGCATGGTATTGGCACAAAAATAGAGGTAGATATATGGAACAGAATAGAGAACCAAGAGATGAACCCAGCCACTTATCATCAAGTGATCTTTGATAAGTCTATCAAAAACATTCACTGGGGTAAAGATTCCTTATTTAACAAATGGTGCTGGAAGAGTTGGCTGGTGACCTGCAGAAGACTGAAACTGGACCCTCACATTTCACCACTAACAAAAATCGATTCTAATTGGATAGAAGATTTAAACTTAAGACATGAAACTAGACATAAAATTCTAGAACAGAGTGCGGGGAAAACACTTGCAGAAATTGGCTTGGGAAAATACTTTATGATGAAGACCCCATTGGCAATTGAAGCAACACCAAAAATATATTACTGGGATCTGATCTAGCTAAAAAGCTTCTTCACAAGCAAGAGCACTGTAAGTAACAGTGCTTTTTCCAGAATGAGAAAAAAGTTTCGCAGGTTACGTTTCTGACAAAGATCTGATAACTAGAAATCACAGAGTGCTCAAACTAATCAATAAAAAAAGAACAAACAACCCCATTTCCTTGTGAGCAAGAGACTTGAACTCAAACTTCTCGGAAGATAACAGGGAACTGACCAACAAACACATGAAAAGATGATTAAAATCTTTAATTTCTAAAAAGTTTTAAAGTGTAAAACCTTCATATAACATCTCCGATTTATTACTTTTAAAATTTTAAGTGAATGGGGCCAGGCTTGGTGGCTGCCTATAATCTTAGCATTCTGGGAGACTCAGGTGGATGGATTGCCTAAGCTCACAGATTTCAGACCAGCCTGAGCAAGAGTGAGACCCTCATCTCTTAAAAATAGCCAGGTGTTGTGGCAGGCACCTGTAGTCCCAGCTACTTGGGAGGCTGACACTAGATAATCACATGAGCTGAAGAGTTTGAGGTTGCTGGGAGCTGTTATGTCACAGCACTCTACCAAGAGTGACAAAGTGAGATTCTGTCTCAAAAAAAAAATTAAGTGATTTTTTTCCTAGGGGATATTAAGATTTTTATTTTAGCTTTAAACTTACACTTTTCCTTCATCCATCCTCCATATAAAACTGTATCTTCAGTTGTGGTTAAATTCATGGTAAGTATTTTGGTTCTTGTAACTATATAAATATTATTTAATATAGATTCCAGTAGTTTCATATGATTATATTTGAACAAATTTTATTTTTTGGGGGGACTTAGACATTATTTGTTTTCATTTTGTTTCTTTTATTTTTTGTGTATAATTGCTAATTCATCCCAAATTTTATGAGATATTCTGAATTGGCATCCTATGAGTATTAACAAAGGAAAAATATTAACACTTTTATTTTGTAGCCCCTTCTGGAACCCTCTAACGTTTTACTTCATTTTACATGTTTGTCTCTCTAGACTTAGTGTCCTGCTCGTCTCGAAGAACTTTTATTTGTCAACATTCTAGGAATTTCATTAATTTTCTATCATTTAAGATGAATTCCACATGTTTTTGAACTGTTTCTCTTTCTTGTTTAGTTACTCACGTTCGAAAGACCACATTCTTGCAGAATTTTTAAAAGTTACATAGAAGGTAAGTGTGACATTATCCATGATGAAACATTTATTATATCATCACATTTAATTGAAAATCTGGCCAGCATTCTTGTTGGAAAATTCAAAATAATGAAACATGTCTCTAACATTGTATTAGTCAATGTTCTCCAGAGAAACAGAATCAATAGGATGAAATAAAGTGCTGGCTGAACCATTGACGCTTGAGAGCTGGGGAGCTAATGGCAGAGATTTCATTCTGACTCTAAATGCCTGGGATCCAGGAACATCGAGGGCAGAGGTCAATGTCCCTGTTCAACCAGTCATGCAGACAGCAGGGGAATACTCCTTTTCTTCACCTTTCTGTTACCTGCAGGAAGCAAATGATAACCTTTTCCAGACACAGCCTTGCAAGTATAATATGAAATCATTTTAAGCAGTTACACTTGTCTGGCCAATACCATATCCAGCCAAGTGGACACATAAATAATGTGTCAATTCTAACACATTATGGTCATAATTTTCTTCTGGATTCCAAGGATACATTGAGAACTCTGCTATTTATTTTTTCACTGATTTTTTTCTTTCCTCCTGAGAGCTGTTAGATTAATCATTAGCTGAAACTTGAAAAAATTTAATTAATATGTGCTTTGCCATCAGTAGTTTTATTCCTTGTGCTAAGTACTTGGCATTTTCAGTTGGGAGAGTCATAAATGTTAGATATTGAAAATATCCCTGTTACTTTCTTGATCAGTTATTTTTTGTTTCTTTCAATGATGTCTATTAGTTGGATTTTGCATTTTCTACATTACTGTCCTCTTCCTATTGACTTTATTTTAATTTTTCTTCCTTTTTTCAATTTTAGCAGAATGCTTCAACTTCAACTTATACTCTCTCTATGGACATCTACATTTGGAACATCATATTTTAATTTCCATGAGCTATTTTCTTCTTTTTGACTGTTATTTTTAAGATATCATTTGGTATTTGTACCATCAATTCAACAATTATATCTCTAAAAGCACTATTAAAACTCATTTATCTTGTCGTCTCACCTCTACATGGATTTTGTCATGTCAGGTATTCATTCCATATTCATTTGCACCTGTCTTGAGCTTCCATTTTGGAGGCTTCTCTGGCAACCCATGGCTGTTCATTCCTATTTAAAAGCAATGCACTAAAAGGTTGATTGGAACCCTATGGATATGTGTCCTGTGTGTAAGTAATGGGGATGGCAGTAGACTGTCCAGGTCCTTTACTAAAAAGCAATTTGGCAAACCAGTTGTTTTTTTTTCCATAAGATATCCCCAAACAGAAATATTTTCTTCTGCTTCTACAGAAAATGAAGGAGTTATTTCTGTAATTTGGCTTTGGGATGTAAGCAAGCGAGCCATCATTTGTAAGTTGAAAAGATAGATGGGATGCTAAAATTCAGTATGTAGATTATTATTTACCATTTCTTCTTTCAGAATGCTGTCTATCTCTTACTCTTATACTCACAACCTTCAATATTTTACGTCTCTTTGGATTTAGTTTGTCTAGGTAAGGGATGAGGAAAAGTAATCACATGATTTCTTGGAGCAAATAACTTAGTTTTTGGCATGTTGCTTTAAAGCTTAGTACTAGGTAGGTAGATATAATTCAACAAGTCATCATTGGCATATTAAATATCTTTTGAGAGATTCAATTGATTGAACAATATAAAAACATCAAGGATTGATGAAGACATGTATTTATTTATTTTTAAATTTTATTCTATATATCTGGAAAATTGCTTTATTTCTCCTTAAAGCTTTGTCATAAACTCATGATTTTTCCTTTAGGCTTTGTTAGAAATTAATGTCTCATTGTTGTAGGTTTCAGTGTTACACAGAGTCATACCCAAAATCTCATACCACCCTATGTTAGCATTAGTTGTGTAGCACTGTAAAGTTGGAGAAATTGATATTTCAAGAAGATAGTGAGAGGATGTAGTTAGAAAGGCAATTTCTGCTTTTCAGTCTTTAATATAGACTATAATTATACTGTCTATTTAATGGGTTAAGACATTTAACACGTTTGTTATGTCAAATAGAATCCATTACTATTAGATATTTTTGGTCAAACTTTCTGAAACGTTATAATAGAAATGTCAAATACAGTCAAAAACAATATTTTCTTTTCAAATTTAGAATTTTTTTCCCAATAAAACCCATATATTATTTCATTATGTTATACTAACTTACTCTTATTTACCATGGTATAAAACAGAAAAGAATAAAAATATTGTATATAAAGTTAAAAAAGAAATATTACCTTAATTCTAAAACTTTTTAAAAAAGTAAACCAATAATAGCAGTAAAAATCATATCATAGTGCAGTAATAGACTTTCCAAATGTATTTTCATGACATTTATCACATGATAAACTTGCTAACTTTTTATTCTACCTATCTTCATTTTACCTATATTTCAGAACATTGGTAGTTGGTACAATTTTGCTTGGGGGATTTTAAAATCATTTTTAGATTTAACAACATGCCTAGAACCTTAGATTGTTTCCAAGAAGAATAATTATTATCCCACCATCATTAGTCTCTTCCTGCATTGCTAGTAAAGACCTTAACTTTCTTGAATAATGCAGTCATATACAGATTTTATAAAAATATCCTTTAAACAGTGAAACTAAGGTTACTCAGCAGAATATTTAGCTAGAGGAAGCTGAGGATGAAATGGAATATCTCTTTTTTATTTTATTTTTTTATTTTTACATATACATGTGTTTACTTTTTAATTTTTTTTATTTTACATATGCATGTATTTATTAGGTTTCCACTTTTTGCCTTCACAAAATCAAAAAGTCTTAAAATTTAACAACAATAACAATGTTTAAGATAAGGGCTAGAAACAAAAACCCCATAAAGAATGAATGAAGACAAATACATTAATAAAAGTATCTGACAATTGCTGCAATGAAGTAATAAGCAATAATAATAACAGTAATGCAAAGAAAGTAACATTTGCATTGTCAAAGAAGAGTATGTCTACCATAGAATGCTTTGATCTGAGGTTCAGTATAGAGTCATCAAGCAACTTCTTCTTATTATTTTTCTTCCCAAACTCTCAGAAAATAGACACCTAAATTATATAAATAAAAATAAAAGATAATTTAAAAAAACAGATGAAATCTTATAGACAATAGAAAGAGAAGAAATACTTCAATATCATTCTGCTTAATCTGGAAACACCTGATATTAAAATTGGAAAATATGTATTATTATAAAGGGGAAATTACAAACATAATTCACTTTTAAATGAGGATGCAGTATCATGTATCCTAAACAACATATTAACAAGTTGAAGTAAAAATTAATGTTTAAGTAATGTACCTTAGTCAAAATCGAATCCAATTTATGTGCGAATTAGTCACTATTTTTTTCTTGTCCTTACCCTCACCCCTCCTTCTCTGTCTGCTCTCTGCATCCCCCATGCCCCACCATGTCATTAATTGTCATTAATTGTCCTCGTATCAAAGTTGAATACATAGGATTCATACTTCTCCATTCCTGTGATACTTTCCTAAGGATAATGTGTTCCACCTCCATCCAGGTTAGTACAAATGCTGCAAAATCTCCATTTTTTTAATGGCTGAATAATGTTCCATGGTATACATATACCACAGCTTGTGAATCCATTCCTGGGTTGAAGGGCATTTAGGCTGTTTCCACGTTTTAGCGATTGTAAATTGGGCTGCAGTAAACAGCCTAGTACAAGTATCTTTATAATAAAAGTTTTTCCCTCTGGGTAGATGTCCAGTAATGGGATTGCAAGATCAACTGGGAGATCTAGATTGAGTTCTTTGAGGTTTCTCCATACTTTCTTCCAAAAAGGTTGTATTCGTTTGCAGTCCCACCAGCAGAGTAACAGTGTTCCTTTCTCTCCACATCCACACCAGCATCTGCAGTTTTGAGATTTTGTGATATAGGCCATGTTCACTAGGGTTAGATGATATCTCAGGGTGGTTTTGATTTGCATTTATCTAATAATTAGGAATGATGAGCATTTTTTCATGTATTTGAAACCCATTTGTCTGTCTTCTTTAGAGAAGGTTCTGTTCATCTCTCTTCCCCATTGATGTATGGGACTGTTGCTTTTTTTTTTCTTGTGGATTAATTGAAGTTCTGTGTAGATCCTAGTTATTAAGTTTTTGTCTGATTCAAAATATGCAAATATCCTTTCCCATTGGGTAGGCTGTCTATTTGCTTTGGTTGTTATCTCCTTGGCTGTACAGAAGCTTTTCAATTTAATTAAATCCCATTTGATTATTGCTGTGGTTGTTGCTATTGCATGACAGTCTTCTTCATGAAGTCTTTCCCCAGGCCGATATCTTCCAGTGTTTTTCCTGTTCTTTCTTTGAGGATTTTTATTGTTTCATGCCTTAAATTTAAGTCCATTATCCATCTTGATTCAGTTTTTGTGAGTGGAGAGAGGTGCAGGTCCAGTTTTAGGTTTTTTTTGTTTGTTTGTTTGTTTTGGCCAGGGGTTGGGCTGGGTTTGAACCCAACACCTCTGGTATATGGGGCCAGCGCCCTACTCCACTGAGCCACAGGTGCCACCCCAGTTTCAGTTCTTCACATGTGGATATTCAGTTCTCCCAGCACCATTTCTTGAACAGGGAGTCTTCCCTCCAGTGGACATTCTTGTTAGGTTTATTGAAGATTAGGTGGCTATAAGTTGCTCATTTCGTTTCATGGTTTTTTGTTTGATTCCAAATGTCTATGTCTCTATTTTTGTGCCAGTACCATGCTGTCTTGACCACTATGCCTTTGTAGAACAGCCTAAAATCTGGTATGCTGATGCACCCAGCTTTTTTTTATTACTAAGAATTGCCTTAGCTATATGAGGATTTTTGTGGTTCCATACAAAATGCAGAATCCTTTTTTCCAAATCTTGAAGTATGACATTGGCATTTTAATAGGGATGGCATTGAATCAGTAAATTGTTCTGGGAAGTATAGACATTTTAACAATGTTGATTCTTCCCAGCCATGAGCATGGTATGTTCTTCCATTTGTTAAAATCCTCCACTATTTCCTTTCTTAAGGTTTCATAATTTTCTTTATAGAGGTCCTTCACCTCTTTTGTTAGGTATATTCCTAAGTATTTCTTTTTCTTCGGGGCTATGGTGAAGGGAGTTGTGTCTTTAATTAACCTCTCATCTTGGCTGTTGTTGGCATATACATAAGCAACTGACTTGTGGACATTGATTTTGTATCCTGAGACATTATTGCATTTTTCAATGACTTTCAAGAGTCTTGTGGTCGAGTCTTTAGGGTTCTCTAAGTAAAGATCATATCATCAGCAAAGAGGGAGAGTTTGACCTCTTCTGCTCCAATCTGGATTCCTTTTATTTTCTTGTCTTGTCTAATTGTATTAAATAGAACTTCCAGCACTATGTTGAATAGTAATGGTGACAAAGGACAGCCTTGTCTGGTTCCAGTTCTAAGAGGAAAAGCTCTCAGTTTTACTCCATTCAGTAAACTATTAGCTGTGGGTTTGTCATAGATAGCTTCACTCAATTTAAGAAATATGCTGCCTATGCATATACTCCTCAGTGTTCTAATTAGAAAAGGATGTTGAATTTTATTGAATGCTTTTTCCACATCTATTGAGAGGATCATGTAATCTTTGGTTTTACTTTGGTTGATAATGGTGAGTAGCATTTATAGACTTGCATATATTAAACCAGTCTTGCATCCCTGGGATGAAACCTACTTGATCATGATGTATGACTTTTTTGATAATAAGCTGTAGTCTATTGGCTAGGATTTTATTGAGGATTTTTGCATCATTAGTGAAATTGATCTGAAATTCTCCTTTTTCATTGGGTCTTTTCCTAGTTTTGGTATCAGAGTGATGTTTGCTTCATAGAACATGTTGGGGAAGATTCCTACCTCCTCAAATTTTTAGAATAATTTCTGATTAGAGGGATAAACTCTTCTTTGAAGATTTGATAGAATTCTGGTATGAAGCCATCCAGACAAGGGCATTTTTTGTTGGAAGATTTTTTTTAAATTATTATTTATAATTGTATTAAATGATAACTATGTACATTAATGCAATTCTGGGGTACAGTGTGGTGTTTTCATATACAATTTGAAATATTTTCATCAAACTGGTTAACATAGCCTTCACGTCATTTTCTTAGTTATTGTGTTAAGCTGTTCATATTCTACTCTTAGAAAAATTCACTTGTTACCTTGTAAGATAAACCATAGAAGTGATCCCTCCAATCACCCTCCTCCACCCATTCTCCCCTCCCCCTCCTACCTCCCTCCCTGTATTCTTAGGCTGTTATTAGGTTATAGATTTCATATCAAAGCTATAAATTAACTTCATAATAGGGCTGTGTACATTGGATATTTTTTCTTCCATTCCTGTGACACTTTGCTAAGAAGAACACTTTCCAGCTCCATCCATGTGAACATGAAGGACGTAAAGCCTCTATCCTTCTTAATGGCTGCATAGTATTCCATGGTGTACATATACCACAGTTTGTTGATCCATTTGTGGATCAGTGGGCACTTAGGCTTCTTCCATGACCTGGCAATTATGAATTGGGCTACAATAAACATTCTGATACAAATATTTTTGTTGTAATGTGATTTTTGGTCTTCTGGGTATATACCTAATAAAGGAATTGCAGGATCAAATGGCAGGTCTATTTTTAGTTCTCTAAGT
>CAUYQV010017359.1:0-20856 GCA_963574575.1 Galagoides demidoff
CCTGCCCCTCCCCCCCTGCCCTACCCGACGCCCTTCCGCCCTCCTCTCTGCGCCCCTCACCCCCTCCTCTCTGCGCCACTCACTCCCCCCTCTCTGTGCCCCTCACCCACTCCCTCTCTTTGAGCCCCTCACTCCCTTCCCTCTGGGCCTCTTCCTCCCTTCCTCCCTTCCCCATCTTACCTTTGCCTTACTCTTCTCTTTCCCTTCCCTTTCCTTCCCTTCTCTCCTTTATTTTTACATTTTAACACCTGTTTGCCCTTTTATCTTTCTATATATTCTTTGGCACTAACCATAAGGTAAGTAATTATAAAACTGCAGTGTCATGACCACTTTGATCAGGGAAGAGCTGCATATGGCCCACCATATGTAAGACAAGTAATAGCAAGAAAGAACAAACAAGAACAGCTGTGTAGACAGGGATTATAACTTACACCCTTATTTTCTCATGCTTAATGTATTCAGAAATAACTTACTATCAGATATATCTGGAAGAATATTATATATTCTAAACTATACTTCATGAAACATACTTAAGATCTTTCCAACAAAACTATAAACATTGATATTATTCAAGTGCAAAGGCAAAGACAATCCCCACATTTCTACCACATATCATGAACACACAAATGCACACACAGACCCTAGAATATTGAAATAAAGTATATTTTAAAGTTGATTTAAGTCTAGCATTAAAATAAAACCATTTAACCTAGCATACTAAGCTTTTTTCTACATTGGCATTCCTTTTATCTAAATGTATAAAATTATATTTAAGTATTATAGGTCATATTAGTGATCAACACATTTTGTGACATGAAATATGTACTTCTGAATACATGAAAAAAGGTCATGCTTTCTTTAACTTCTCCCTTAAGTGTTTTGGTAATTTAGCCCTTTCAAGTAATACTGTTTACCAAATAGAACAAGAAAACACCATCTCTCTAGCTACATATCTGTTGTTTTTTTTTTAAACTCTATTTCCATAGATCAACGGACTGACTGGTAACCTCTCCATCAGTTATTCTCACCTGGGGACTTTTCTCCCCCCAGAGACATTTGGTAGTATCTGGATACTTTCTATTATAATTGAAACTATGGGGTGCTACTGACAGTGAATGGAGGTCAAGGATGTTACCCAGCATCCCACACTGCATGAGGCAGTTCTGGAAAACAAAGAAATATCTGTCACAAAATCTCAACAGTGCATTTGTTGAAAAACCAGGAGCCAGACAGTCATGTCATTTAAAAGAAGAAGAAGACAATGTGACTATTGTCATCCATGGATATCTAGTTACATTACAACAAATGAAGCAGATTAACAGAGAGGTAAATAAGCAGAAACACAAAAACACATTTCCAGGCAGAATTATTGCAAAAGACACTTAGAAGTAAATAGGTAGAGCCAAATAGGAAAATGGGGCAAACAAAAATGTGCTGAATACTGCAGCTAAGATACCATTTCCGTGTTCCATTCATTAATAGGATTTGACTTAAGCAAAAAAGTCATATAAATGAATGTTCAAGCGGCCAGCACATTTGCAGAGGCTGCATGCAAAAGAATAAGAAGAGCACGTCTTTAGAACATCTTTAATTCTGATTTTAGCTGCTATACGATATTTGGTAAATAAAAACCAATGTGCATTTATTAAGTATCAGCTATTGGCACTGAGAAATAAAAGACACAGCTTATATCCTCAAAGAGGTAACTGGATACAGAGGAGGAAATTACAATTACACTAAAGTATGATGAAAATTATGCCCTCAGGCCCAGGGAGGGAAAATACTGGAGGAAGAATAGAAAGCCAATTCTATCAGAGGATAGACCATAGAGTGGAAAAGAATGGAAACCCAGCAGGGAAACTGGAGGGCACTAATCTCCCTTGGCATGGCTAGAACACCTTACAACAGTGGAGGGTAATAAGGTCAAACATCAGATGATCATGACATTGGAGCCACAGAGATGTCTGAAGTACAAAAATGGCACAGATAATTACACATCTGACTCTCACTGGGACAAGACAGTGTAATGGTAGAAGGCAAACAATACATGCTCTTTTGCTTCTGTTAAGGAAAAACACTTTCAAGATGGAATATTTGGGATTAACATAAGTATAAAAAGTCATAAGGCTGTGAGAAATGTGACCCAGAAAATCCAATATCACAAATTAATTTTAAAGAAATATATACAATAATGTAAATCATGGCATTATTTGTAATGATAAAAAATGGGTTTAAAAGTGGAAAGCACCCAAGTATCCAAAAATAGTTTCATATACTTAAAGTCATGCCACATTGGCAAATGTTTATTGTATTCATAGTATTAGAACATGAATTAGAACATGAATTAAACATGTTATAGATGTATCTGTAATATAATGCCATTTGAGGAAATGTAAAATATATTGTATGCATAGAAATATATTGAATATATTATTCAGCCTTAGTTTTAAAGGCTGAATAATATTCCATTACATACATATATAAATATATATACAACTACATTTTTTATACATTTGTTAACAGATAATTTGCTTCCATATCTTAAGCTAATGTAAATAATGCAAGATGATGGCATGTTAATTAGCTTGGTTAAATCATTCCACAATGTAATCACATATTAAAGGATAACATTGTACCCCATAAATTGCAAACATTATTTGTTAATTAAAAAGAAGATTAATAGTAAGACTGAGTACATTGGATACTTTTTCTTCCATTCTCGAGATACTTTGCTAAGAAGAAGCTATAACTCAATTATAGCCCAAGAAGAAGGGGAAAGGGAGAGGAGGGGAGGGGAGAGGATGGGTGGAAAGAGAGTAGTTGTGGGACCACACCTATGGTGCATCTTACAAGGGTACATGAGAAATTTACTAGGTGTAGAATATAAATGTCTTAACACAATAACTAAGAAAATGCCGTGAAGGCTATGTTGACCAGTTTGATGAAAGCATTTCAGATTGTATGTAAAACCAGTACATTGTAATCCATGATTGCATTAATGCACACAGCTATGATTTAATAAAAAAAAGAAGATTAAAATAAACAAAGAATACAACAAGACAAATAAATTGAAAATACATTAACAAAAACCTTAACAATTGCTAAATTTAGGAGGTGGAATTTTGATTAAGCTTTGTGTCTTATTTTTTTTCATTGTGCTTAGTTCTATGGTCTTCAAGCTTTCTGCACAGATCAAGCCTCTACATTTTGTTTTCAATTTCTGGGCAACACGTTTTTCCCGTGTATTTCGACCAGTTGATGAGCATCCATATGAAAGAAATGAAAACAGCGAGAAAACTAGATGTGTTTTCAAACAGAAACTTTTCAGGCTTGGAAAGAGAATAGAAATGAAGAAAATGATAGCTATCCTCCAATTTTTACAGCGCTTTTATACACAAAGGAATTTAGAAAACTATATGCTATTCCTGAGGACAAGACCACAACCTCAGAGGAAGAGCTTACAAAAAGAGAGCTTTGGCTTAGTATAAAAATAATATTCTAACAATATAGCTCTAGCATCCTCCTCTTAGAAAGTAGGAGCCTCCCCACCACTAGAGGTTTTTAGCAGTGGCTACTGATTATGCATCCAGGTTATTGAACAGACTCTAGCTTTTGATGGGGGTTGAATCTAGGATCCCTTCTCACTTCCAAAAGCTACAGTAAGTACAGGGCTGGCAGCAGAAATGATTGTAAATGAAATGAAAGGACAAGTTAATATATTTTTAGTTAGTTCCCATAATTATTTGCATTTGTTTTTACAATGTTCAATGCTTCCAATTATCCTTTAAATGAATGATTCAAATTGTTATTTGGGGACTTAACAGGACTGCTTTGATGGGTGACTCAAACCCCATCACACTTTGGTGCCTATTTATAAGAATTCATATGGATATAGGTACCTTTCATTGAAGGGTTAATACGGGTTAATTATATGTTAATATATGGTGTATTTTAATCTACAAGCAACCTAACCTAAAACTTAAAAGAGAAATATTTTCCAATCTTTATGAAATGAAAAATATGTGTGTCTGTTTGTGTATGTGTTACAATACAGAAATTATATGTAATGAGCTTCTATACCAGATATATTCATATATATGTACCTAAGGAACAGAGCTGGCCTCAGGAATGAGTTTAGTATCCTTATAAGAAGAGGCATGAGAGCTTGATCTCTCTGTTTTCTGCCTTAAGAAGATAACAGAGGACAAACTAGCAAGCAGGTCCTCACCAGACACTGACTCTGCTGACGCCTTGATTTTGGACTTGTGAGCTTTCACTACTGGAAGAAACAAATTTCCATCTTAGGTGCTCTTTTACAGCATCCCAAATTAATAGAGATACACACATCCATACATGTCCGTGAATGAACTTTGATTTGTTTCATACCCCGGAGTGGAGGGCTACTGCTGATTTTAATCCAAGTGAACTCCTGAGAAATATTGTCCTCATTTGTCATCTCTTCCTTTTTTATGTGGATGTTGAGCTTCTGAGGGAAGGATCTATATGTACATTAGTTTTTACCTGACAGCTTGGTGGCTAGCACACAGGAAGCACTCAATAAATCATTGATGAATAAATCAAAAGTTGCTTAAAATTAACTGACTCTCTTGGAGTTCACAAGAAAATAAATCTAACACTAGCTAACGCCCGCTATTGTAGGTGTTTTATACTATGGTTGTCAATTCTGACTACATCTTTGGTGAAAGTTTGGTAAGATATCATTGAGGAAATGGCCACACCCACATTCTGTAGCAGAAGTCCCAAAGTAGAGATTAATACTGATAACAGCTATTAAACTGACACACCTATTAAGTGGGTGTATGATGTATTAGCGAGTACGGTAATTTTGTAATTTGAGAGCCACTTTTTTTTTTTTTGACAGACATTTGCTTACAGAAAAGGGACTAGATAAACTTTATGAATCAAGGATTCTAACATTTGTTCCACTACTATAAAATACAAATCCTTAATTGGAGCAGATTCTGCTTCTCACTACTGACAATTATCCTTAGCCTATGCATTTACTTAAACAAGGAAAAAAATTGCTTTTGCGCATGTTTATGGCAGATACTGAACCATTCTATATTAGAAATGTCTCAGTCTAGTCTGGTAATACCATATAATTAAAATAGATGGGTTCATCTTATGAGATCATACTGAGATTTTGCTAACCCGTAAATTACAAAGATTGGAGAAAACATATTTGCAAGGGCAAAGTTGAAGGCAAATCCTGCATTTCCACCTCTCTCTCAATCGTGTGTATGGTTTGTTGGCAAAATCTGTGAACTCAAATATGTGCTTTTCCTGCTCCATCTCCCAATGAAATATTGAAGAAAGAAAATGGCTGCTAAATTGAGAGGAGAATCCGTCCAAAGTTCCAGCTTTTCCCATTGCTACTAGGTCTATACATTTATACTCTGTGCTATGGTCTGTGTCCCTACATTCCAGCACAGACAGCGGCTGCTACATTTCTCCCTCTTCATGAACATCTCTTGGAGTTTGCTACTGGTCCCAGGTTATTCATGTGCTCCCCAGTACCAACTTGGTCTTGTCTCTTTGTCAGTTCTATCTCAGAGTATCCATACCACAACTCCCTAACTACTCAAAAGCCAGACACCTTCAAACTAAGTTTTATCACGCTCATCGGAGAGTGAGGACCTCACTCATTGCTGTTCCCAGTGCATCAAATGGAATCTATCTTCTCATTGGCTACAATTAAAGATTTGTCAGGTAAGCAGATAAATTGAGATGATAGTTTTAGTACAGAAAACCTATCATCACAGGGCAAAAAAATAAATGTGCACAAATCAGTAGCATTCCTAGACACCAATAAGAGTTAAGCTAAAAGTCAAAGACCCAATAACAATCACAATAGCTACAACAACAACCACCACCACCCAGGAATATAAGTTAAGAGAGTGAATATCTCTGTTCAGATAAGTTTGGACTCATTTTTTCCCAGCCTGGTAATGTTGTGCATGTCTATTGTAGAGGCAAGATTGATGATGACCTAAAAATGAAGGCTGCTGAAGACTGCCTTACTGGAAGAAGAATGTAATGCAAAAAATGACTGCAACCTAAAAAGAGTAAAGTGTATAGTCAACAAAATTAATGCCTAATAAATTTAATTTTATCAGAAGATTTATTTCTAAATTACGAGCATGTGTTCTGATGTCAAGTACATAAACTATTTTCATGCCCCAAAGAAGCAAATGCATAGTTCTCAACACACCTAGGACTTGTCCCCAAAATCATTGTCACTAATCTAGAGTCTGTAAAGCACCAACTGTAATCTAATTCCTTCCCTATATGATGTTTTTAATAATACAGAGTTAAGTAAAATCTAATACCTGAATGTTACAATTCTATTTATTTTCAAACAAGCTCTACAAAACTTTCCGCTAATTTTCAGAAAAAATTTTACTTGCTTCATAGAATCTATTATCCATATGCTATATATATACATGTATTTATAAATTCTCTGTAGATGTAATTATAAGTTGTATTAAGTTTATAACATTTTACTATTTCATATTACTCATCCATAGTATAGGGTTTATCTTTAAAGTTTTATTTCAGAAAAGATAGTTCTTTTAAAACAAAATATATAAGAAGAACTTGAAGTAATACAAATACTGAGAATTTACAAAAGCCAAATACCTTAATATAATGTAGTTGTGAAATATTCCTTTCTGTGGTCTCATTCTTTTTTAATTGAAATACCATTGAAATGTGATCATGTAACTTATAAACAGAGTTAACTGCAGTATTGACATTTTGTTCAATTTGTCATTTCCTTAAGGGATGTTGGTTGAATGACACGTGCCTTTTCTGTCCTAACCACTGAGAAAACACAGATGAATCCGATATAGCCTTGCTCAGAATGAGCTTCTCTTGCAGTAAAGAAGCCAGATGTATAACTCATTATTTCCACTAATGACTTTATGTGAAAAACAAAGTAGCAGTAACTCAGAGATTCGCAGAGCATATGAAGTTTTAATTGACTTTTAAAGAAAAAGTAGGTTTGCAAATTCTAAGAGGGGAGCAGCATCCCTGTGAGGACAAACAGAGAAGGTGACGGACGTGAAGGAGGAATGAAATAGAACAGCAGCCTGGAAACTGGAAGGGGTTTAGTTCTTCTGAATTGCAAGTTTCACGGAAGGCAAGTAGTAGTAAAGGGTGTTGGATATGTACGTGAATGCTAGACCATAAAGAGTTAGTCTCATATTCCAAACCAAGGAGTTTCCAACCTTCTTTTCAGCATGCACTAGGTATTGTCCGGAATTTTCAAGCAAAACCACCTCATAGTAGACACACCTGTTATAAAATTATGCTACTGTATTATATACAACAAATTAGGGGGGAGTGGAATTAGATCTATTTGAGACTATTGAAATAGTCCTCATAAGACTCAAACCAATCAGAATAGCAGGAAAAGGATAAAGAAAATGATGTTTTTAATATTAAAATTAATAGATTTGAGGAAACCATTGTCTGTATCAGGTAAGGAAAGTGAAGCTACAAAAAACATCTGCATATTTTCTTACCAGGAGCCATGGAGAATCATGACTCGAGTAAGGCTGAGACTAGGAACAAATTTGTAAAGTAAATGTAATGACTTCAGATGTTGATACAGTTTGAAGTACACTTGTGACATCCACTGGCAATTTGCTGTATGTAAGCACTGACCATAGCACAGAGTTCTAGGTTGGACACATAAATGTAGAAATTAATGGTAGATACATAGATTTTGAACAAAGTAATAGGAATACAAAAACTGGTGAGATTAGATGTAACTGAGTCTAGAAACTGAGGAAATATGCACAAGTCCATAACGGAACTTGCCACTGCAATTTAAGATTTGAAAATTTTATCAGACTTTCATATTCAGTTACAAACAACATTGAAAGGGTTTAATTTATGAAACTGAGGGCTGATGTAGCTAAAGGGAAATGCACAGATCTGAACATATCAGTTTTCCATTCATTCTATGTATCATAGATCTATCTATATCTTTCCCTTTGTATTTGTCTAACAATAACCTCAATCAAGATATAGAACACACCAAGCATCCCAGAGAGCTCGCTCATGTCCCTCTCTGTTCAGTCTCCACCTCTTCCCCCACCCCATGTCTAGTTTTTCTCACAATAGATTTTTTTTTCTTTTTTCTTAAACTTTTTTTTTTTTTTCTTCCCAGTCGGGGCTGGGTTTGAACCCACCATCTCCAGTATATGAGGCCAGTGCCCTACTCCTTTGAGCCACAGGCGCCGCCCCCCTTTTTTCTTAAACTTTTCACAAAAGGAATCATACACCTTTTTTTTGTCTAGTCCTTTTCATTCAACATTTTTGAACTTGGTGGTTTTATATATATCAACAAATTATCCTTTTCTGCATTTATATTCATGAGGGACATTGCTGGGCAATTTTCTTTTCTTGCAATGGCTTTGTCAGGTTCTTGGTATTAGGTTTTATACTGGACTTAAAAAATGAACCAGAAAGGGTTCACGTTTTTTCTTCCATATTCTAAAGTACTTGGTATTGAATTGATATTAATTCCTCCTTCAAAGGTATTTGATAGAATTCATTAATGACAAAGAAGTTCACTTTATACATAAATGGCAGTTGTATTTTTCAATAATATAACTTGACAAAGAATGCTTATGGTAGTTTTTAAATACCTTTGTATGAATTAATTTTTTAAAATATCAACTAACTTGTCATTTATATATTGTTCCCTTTTACAAGGTCACAACAATAATCTATACTTAATTTAATGAATTATAACTCCTTGGGTTCCCTGTAGAAGAGTGGGTATAAATGTTCAAAAATATTACCAAAGTATGAAACATTAGCAAAAATGGCTACTGCTTCTTGTATGGAACAGAAACAAAATCTGATTTAAAAAATATCAAGAAAAAGTAATTTATCTATGTTACTACATTCCAGAGTATATCGACCCCCATTTGGAATAGTTTCCTTGGAGAAGCTTTGTATTATTAACATTTTCCCCATTGTACCCATATATATACAACACAAATAGAGCATCAGAAGTTGTCAATCATAAACTTAAATATAGCTCTAGGCTGTCAAGTCCCTGGTTCCCAAGAGAAACAACAACAAAACCTATTTAATGAGGCCTTTGCTGTTAAAGTCTTCTCCGGGAAACAACTGTGTTACCTTGTAATTTATCACAAACTCTATTTTTTATATTCTGCATCTGTTAGTGTAGTAAAAAACTAGAGCTACACGATCTTATACACGAGTCCTTTTTTATTACATATATTTAAGTTGTACAACAATGACATAATTACTATAAAGTCAAGCGAATTAACCTATCCATTACCTTTTACAGTTGCAGGCATGTGGGGGCGGGGGTAAGAGCACTTTGAATCTACCTTTCATCAAGTTTCCGGTGTATGATACAGGGTGGTCCTCATGGTGTGCACTGTATGTCTAGATTTCTGCATCCTGTCACTGGCGGAAGTTTAGACCCTTTGCTCTCCTCCACCTCCTCCTTCCCTGTCCCTGATAACCACCATTCTATTCTCTGTTGCGGTGGATCCTACTTAAAGGAATCTATCAACACTGAACTCATAGGGGCAGAGGGCCGAGGGGTATTGAGGCAGAGATGGTATTAATCAAAGGTCACAAAATTTCAGTTAGAAGGAGTAAATCCACGCGATCCATTGTATAACGTGGTGACTATGGTTGCTAACGCAGTATTATATTCTTGAAAACTGCTGAAAGTACAGATTTTAACTGCTCTCACCAGAAAAAAATGATAAATAGGTGAGGTGATGCATATTTATTAGATTTAGCCTCTCTGCAATGTATACAGATTCAAAATATGTTGTGCACAATGATTACCTACGATTTGAATGGGTCAACTAAAAATTAATTAAAAAACTAAAGCGACACGATCAGGAACAGAAATGGTGAGCAACTAAACTATAGCCAAATGCACCGCAGATCGATCCAGAAGCTATTTCCTCTTTTAATTCGCACAGCTCTGAATCTCTCTGGCATTGTCTGGTCTTCCATTTTGTTTTAACAAACATGCCCTGAATTTTTGTAAATATAAGCTGTTTGGGAATGAATAGGAAAGAGAAAATATTCCTTTATTACCAGAAGTAAATAGAAAATAAAAAATACAAAATTAAGCTACTATCTTGAATAAACATAAAAATGAAACAGATGCTTATTAATTAAGTGTGGGCAGGTGATGACAAGACACATAGCACATTGCACCAGCTGTGAAGAATTTAGACAGCTTTTATCCAACCAGACCATTTATTTATTATGCAACAGATACCTTGTGCACTAGGAAAGGTGTCAAAACAAAATGATATGGAGGGCTTAAATTTCAGTTTTCTATACTTTGAACGCTGCTTGGTTTTACCTGCTTTTCTAAGGAATAATCTGACTTTCATGTTTAAGTTTTATGGTTGCTATTGTTCATGATATTTTTTCCACTAGAAGCTGTATGACTAAAATATTATTTATGAACTTCTATTGCATGCAATATGCCAAGAAGATAGACAGCAATGCTTTAAGTATGGAATCCACTTTCACAGAGTCCATCATAACAGCAAGTATTTGGGAAAAAGTAAAAGATACGAAGAAAAACCGATGCAAACACAAATACTCTGACCTATTTGTCTATTTAATCATAGCTATATACATTAATATATTTATGGGGTAAAATATGCTGGTTTTTACATACAATTTGGAATGCTTACATCAAACTAGTCAACATAGACTTCACTTCATTTTCGTAATTACTGTGTTTTTACTATGTCTCTAGAACATTAAATTTTTTCAAAGAAAAATAAAATTTAAAAGGCTTCCTGTAAGACAACCAATCCATTCCATTTTCAATTTCTACTTCTGCTCAGATCAGTGGCACTTGCAGTTCCTCATTTAGGCCATTTGTTAATTAGGGTGGTCCAATCAGTTCCATCTCTTTCTTCCCCCACCTTTATTCTCTGCATTCTCACCTAGAATTGGATTCAATAACGTTGACTGACAAGTGATCCTTAATTTCTCAGTAATTAAAAAGTTATTATAACTTTTAATTTTTCAGTAGTACACAGAGCCCTTGATCTCACATTTTTCAATTATTTTACTTATTTCAAAACAAAAGGACAAAAGTTCTTCAAAGACAATCAACAATAACACAAAATACAGAAATGCAATTAGTAATCAAATGAAAAAAATATTTCCCATATCAGTGATCAAAAAGCCACATTAAAACATATGATCTGTAAGTTTATACCTTCTAAATTAAAAAACTTTAAAGTTTAGAAATGATGTAAATTTGGCACTTGTGCTTTGATTATGGAAAAGTAGTAAAATGTTCCTGGAAAACAATGTAACAGTCAGTATCAAGAATCAACCTACCATACAAACTTCAGTCTAGTAAATTCCCTTCCCATAAATTTGCATTAAAAGAATTATAAAAGATGAAAAAATTAATTTTGAAAATATTGTAGTAAAATACAAGGAACCATGTTGATCTCTGAAAATTAAAAAAAAAATTCAAGTGAATTTCCAATTCAGATGACCCATAAGTCAGCCTTTAAAATACAATTGTGGAAAAAAACTACCATATACAACTTATATTACTAAGTCTCACCAATTGACATTTTAGAGTGGAATACCCATTGATAAATCTCATATTTGATACACTCCTCTGAATGGCTTTGCTACTAAAGTATGGATTTTATACAGAGGAGATGTATGAAGATGTATGGAAATGTCTCAGCCATATTTTCATATGACCTCTTCATCTCTGCTCACTTTGGTTTGAGCTCTCTATCTGTTTAGGAGAGGGGGAGAGGAGAGAACAGAAAAATAAAAAGGTAGAGAGCTCAAACCAAAGTGAGCAGAGATGGAGAGGTCATATGAAAATATGGCCTAGACATTTCCCTAGGTATCCAGAATATATGGAAACAATTATGCATTCTCCATGAATAATAACTAAGGTAGCACCTTGTGGAGACTATATAAGCATTCAGAAGACAATAACAACTAACTCCTAGCACTTGGGGAATGTGAAAGAATGTCAAGAAGGGTTCCTGCATATTTGTCATCCATTTCCACTACCTATGAGGTATTAATAGAGCCACTCAAGCATGATAAAGTGATATTTAGAAACTCTCAATCTCAGATACATGTAATTAAACTATGTACTAGTTCTCACCTGAGCTGAGTGCTTTGCACACTTATAGTTTTTAGGTTTGCAAGTTAAGAGCTGATGCCAGAAAAAGTAGATAATTCCATAAAACTACTCTGTACACTGCAGCAAACAGGTAACGTGTTTACATTACAGGTAATGTGATACAACGTGTACACATTGCAAAATGAATGACATATTCAAAAGACTGTATACACATTTGCATTAATATTTACTATATGAATACAGTTATCTCTATGGTTAAGATAGCTAAAGAAAAGGGGTGGACAATGAAAATGAAAAATCAAAATAGCAGATGCCTTGGGGTAAGTGATTTATTTCTTTATTTTGATTATAACACAACCTTTAGTGGAAATAGAAGATCATACTGACAGAAATAAAAGCCTTTGATTAAGTGCCTGAAGACTGCTTCAAAGGCAGAAACCTAAAATTCCAAAGGAATAATAATAAAAAGTATGGAATAATAATAGGAAGGAAAAAGAATAAATCTTTAAGAGCAAAAGTTGAGGACAAATCTATGAAAAATTCCATGTGTGATTTAGGCTAAACTAGTCTTTCAAAGATGATTCTCCAAATTCAAAACATATAGCTGATCATGTAGGGCTGAGCTGGGAGTGCAGAGGTTGAGTACAGGGTCGTGGAGGAGGCAGTGTGGCAGGCATGATCACATCACTATGTGTCACTCAGGAAATCCACCACAGGAAAGCTCCATCAGACCCTCTGCTGCTCCAGCTCTGCCTTCAGAGCAGCCTGCTGCAGGTGCAGTTGGCCAACTGTGGCATGAACTATATCAAATGTTAAGATGAAATTTAAGGAGATGTTAAGCAAGACTAGATTTGATTTAGAAAACAGTAACTGGTGAACCGACCTTTCCTATTTGATCTAGTGATCAGCATGCAGTTTTCACCTGGGACCAATCCTTAGCCTCTTGAGCAGTTTCCATAGCCTCGATACTCACTTAGTAAGACTATGAGCCATAGGTCAAGCAGCCTTCTTAGATGAATATGAGCATTTTCTTTTCTGTAGGCAAATGCAACAGTTGCCTAGAGGAAGGAGACCATACAATAGTGGAACACACAGAATTCGAGTATCAAGCTATTTTAATTTATTGGTTCGTAGCTGCTGAGCATAAATATATACATATAACCAAAAGTCTTATCTAAGAGGTAAGTTATAATACAAAAGGGTTGTTAGACCAAAAAAGCAGAATATGTATATGCCGTATAATCAAGTCAGTATGAAGACAATGTTAAGGAGGATATCAAACTGATTGCACTCTTGAGTTTTTGTAGGTAGCCCTGGATTCTATCCAGAGTGTTTTACTACTGGTCATAATAAACATGACTTTCTCTAGTTTAAACAATCCAGAAATTTAATCGAAAATAATAGGCACATTATTAATCATTATCTGCATGAAAATTAGCACTTGCAATCCCATCATCATTCTCTGGATGTGTAATATAATCTTCTCCCTATAATCCAAGTCACCTGGTATTCTCTGTTCAAAACATTTTACAATCTTGTTACTGCATTGTCAAGAGGCAGACAGCAATTTCACAGCTGAACTCACCAGAGTCCTACAAGGCTTCGCCCACA
The DNA here is from genome assembly GCA_963574575.1 of Galagoides demidoff. Lineage (NCBI taxonomy): Eukaryota > Metazoa > Chordata > Mammalia > Primates > Galagidae > Galagoides > Galagoides demidoff. The sequence continues at coordinate 13,793 of CAUYQV010017359.1, forward strand.
GGATCAAGGAGCCTGCTTTTGTAACCTACTCTTCCTTTCCTCACATGGCTTGAGTGATTGCACATCTGAGATTATTAAGGAATGCCAGCAGATGTGAATGACAGACCTATTTATCTCAGACAGCTCTCTCAGAAATGCAATGAAGTTATTATTAGAATTTTGCACAAAGTAAGCTCAATCTACCATTTTCTAATAGTTACCCTTTATATCATTGTTTGTCTTTTAAAAAGCTATTAAATGCATAACAAAGAAAGACACGTTAAAGCTACACAAGTTTTTAGGTGACAATACATCTTTGGCCCCATAGAGTGGTAAATTTGTTATATCTTGAAAAACATTGCTGTACTTGGTATTTTTGTTTTTGTTTTTTTAACAAAACAGATTTCTTTTTACTTGGATTTCTGTGCTGTATTCACTAGATGGCACTATCAAAGTACTTCTAAATCCATAAGCTTCCTAAAGATATGTTCTGGTATAGATATATAAAAACCCCAGCATTTAGGTTTCCATGCACTTCAAAAATACATAGCACCACATTTGTCTTTTGAAAGTAGACTTTAAAAATGTCACTGAAGCAACCGAGATATCCCAAATTAGATGATGGGACTGCAAATCCATAGGGACGGAGTACGGTACTTTTCAGGAGTCACTCTTTCTTCCTTTAGCTTTTAAAAACAACTTTTTGAAGAATTTCAAATATACCTTTTATAAGTAAAGCTATGCATGTGTATCTTCTTGTCCAATTAATACCGCCATCAGAGAAGGTAGATGCCAAATAGCATTGCTGACACTGGAAGTTTCTTTCCTAATAAGTTAAGGTAGTTCTGTGAATGGCAAGAACAGAGCCTCAGGGAGTCGGAGTCAACCCTTCAGATAGTATTTGTGAATACATTAATTTTTGTATAAAACAGCATTTTGTGTCTACCAACTCAAATTTAGTCTATGTTACTTATAACAGTTTCACAGCACCTAATCTTTATCCTAAGTATTGTTGAGATGATCAGATGAGATTCTGAATATGCATAATATGTGCCCGAAATAGTACTTCATAATAAGTACATCTTTATATATTTGATGTACTTTTTCCAAGCGAATTGATGAAAGATACTTTAATAGGTACTGAAACTAGAGATGCCAAGATGAGGGCAAGGTAAATAAATGAGTCAAAACCACATGATAAAATAGAGCTATGAAAAACTATACTTGGAATACAGAGGGAAGGGAGATCGTTGTGGCCAAGGAAAATCAGGAAATGCTTCATAGAAGAAGTGAGCTTTGCCAAAAAGTGGGGTGTGTCCCTTCTGAACTAAGTCTTTCAGGAAGCACCTCTGCCTTTGTGTCTTTTCGTGTTTTCTCTTTCACATCTGCCAGGTCTGCGCGGAGGACCTGAGTCCTAAGAAATGGAAGGAAAAGGGTGTGGAGGTTTGGGTCATGGGTCTGAGGGAAGCACTTGTTAACAAGATTATTACAAGTGTAAGATATAATCTTTTTCAATTTTTTTAAATTTAAAAATATTACAGGAGTACACACGTTTGGTTACATAGTTTGTTTTTGTACACTTCAAGTCAAAGTTATAAGCATAGCCTTCACCCAGAAAATGTGCAGTGTACCTATTAGGTGTGAATTTACTGGTCCCCTCATAAAACTCCCCACCTACTTGAATCCCATTGGGTTTTACTGCCTTATGTGCACATAAGTGTTGATCAACTAGGTCCAACTTAGTTTTGAGCACATGTGGCATTTGTTTTCCATTCTTGTGATATTTGATTTAGGAAAATGGCCCACAATTCCATCTAGGTGGTTACAAAAGACACTAGATCACCACATCTTTATGACTGAGTAGGATTCCATTTTATACAAGGTCTGATGATTAAGTTCATGAATTTGCCACTATATGCTTATGTTGGCAGCACTGTACAAACAACCTGGTAAGTTTTCATAACATTGGTATATCAGTATCTCACGATTGTGTTCATGTCAACCTGTACTGGTGTCTTGCTGAGGGGCATTCGTTATTGTTGTTGTGTGTTTTGGGTGTGCCACATGATGACAGCTGTGATGTTCATTCCAGAAAAAAAGTTCTAAAATTGCTTTGAAGGAAGGATTAGATACTGGTGTTGGTACATAGCTTCCCAAGGGAGTACCTCCCATAGTGATATTCAGCAATGAGATGTGTAGCACTTTTTCTAGGATGACTTTGCTAACTTAATTGTTAGACCTTATACATATAGCACATTTTATTAATCTATTCATGTATTGCTGGGCCTTCAGGTTATTTCTACACTTTGTGATTATGAATTGTGCCACTACAAACTTTTTAGTAATAGTGTCCATTTTATAAAATGTCTTTTTTTTCCATTGGAAAAATATCTAGGAGTGGGATTGCTAGATCAACTGGTAGGTCTACTTTTAGTTCTTTGAGACACCTCCTTACTACTTTCCACAGAGGTTGTACAAGTTTGTAGTTCCACCATTAGTGTGAGAAGATCCCCTTCTCTCTGCATCCTAGCCCATGTCTGTTGCTTGGGAACTTTTTGATATGCACCATTCTCACTGGAATTAGCTGATAGCTGGATGTGGTCTTCATTTACATTTCCCTGATAATTGGAGATTTTGAGAATTCTTCATGTGTTTTCTGGCCATTTCTCTAGCTTCATTAAAAATCAAAAAGACCCTGAATACCCACTGCTTCTTTATGTAATAACAACAAATGTGGAGGCATCACTTTACCAGACTTCAAGTTATGTGACAGGCCTACAGTTATCAAAATGGCATGGCACTGGCATAAAAAGAGACATAGACTTAATTATCAGAGAACCCAGGTAAGAAATCATCTTCATATTCCCATCTGATCTTTGATGAAGTAGACAAAACCATACACTGGAGAAAAGAATACCTATTCATAAATGGAGCTGGGAAAACATGATAGCCAGCTCACAAAAATTAATTCACAATGGATAATAGACATCAACCTAAAATGTGACACTATAATAATTCTAGAGGAAAATGTTGGAAAATCTCTTATAGGTATTGCCCTAGGCAAAGGATTTAGGAAAAAGATCCCCCAAAGCAATCACAGCAACAACAAAAATAAACAAATGAGACCCCATCAAATTAAAAAGTTTTTGTACAGCTAAGGACACAATCAATAGTGCAAATAGACAACCTACAAAATGAAAGAAAATATTTCCATGCTATACAACAGATAAAGGGCTGTTAATCAGAATCTATAAAGAACTCAAGCAAATCAGCAAGAAAAGATTAACCAACCCTATTAAAAATTACAGGAGATGTAATTTTTTATTATGTCAAACAACTAAAATATGAGAGTTTATTTGCTAAATTGGTTTGGATATTTCTAATAGAATTGCTTCCTGCTAATATTCTTTATTTCACCTGAAAATAATACAAGTTTGTTATACTGATTACTTAATTTTTATTTCATTATTTCTTTATTTTTGAAACAGAATCTCACTCTGTTGCCCTGGAGTTGAGTGCTATAGCTTATAGTTATAAGTTATTAGCTTATAGTTATTGATATTATTCAGGATTCATAGCATGTCTTCATTCCTATCTTGATATTTACATTTTTAGCATATTCTTAGGAAAAATTTCAATCAGCTGATGGATCTCACCTTCTCCATGTCAATATCTTTAGCCCTACAATTATCCATAAACAGCAATACAAGTTTTTCTTTAACAAATCCTTCAGTAAACCTTGCATATAGGTAAAGGAATACATTTTGCAAATGTTATCTTTATGTTTTTCATTTAAAGGAATTTTATTACCATTTTGCTTTTATGTCTATTTGACTTATGTAATCATTTTATTAATATTTACATGAGCACATTATATGACTAAAAGACTAGAAAATATGGATGGCCCCATGACATTTTGCTACCACCTTCACAGTATTAATTGATATTGGAAGATTTGCTTTCAAGTAAGGAAATTGGATATAGATGTGGTTTTCCATAAACATATTGATTGGCTAACAAGACTTTTCTCTATAAAATTCATCAGTCCAGCTGCAGAAAGGCAGTTTTTATAAAGAAACACAAATCAGATGCTGCTGCCAGAATAGATATCATGAAAATGAAAATTTAACCAGGTGAGATATATTTTAAAATGTACCAGGTTGATATGTTTTTGCAAAGTCAGGCGACATTTAAGTTAAGTACATAAAACAACAAATAACTCTCCTACATACCAGTGAGAATAAAAACTGGCATAACAACTTTGGAAAATAATTTGGTATTGTCTGGTTATTAACAACATGGACACATATAATCACTATTGCCTAAGAATTAAATACCTATGAATATAATTGAGGGAGGTATTATGGGTGTATATCAATAAAATGTAAAATTATTCAGAATAGTCCTGTCTGTATCAAATATTAGAAACAATTCAATTATTTGTCAATATAAGAATGACTAATTAAGTTGCAGCATATTTCTTTAATACCTTAAGTATTAACCTATATGAAATTAAACGAGCATAATTAGGATAAAAGAAATACAAAAAAATTACATGTATCATGATTCTATACATTAATATATAGGATTCAGAACATAATAAGGGCTAGTAATGGTGCTTGATATCCCACAATGCTCAGGACATCCCTCAGAAACAAAGCCATTTCTGGCCTGAATATCAGTAATGCTAAGGATGAGAAATTTGTTCCAAAGAAAAGTAAAGGCATATTTAAAGCAAATTTCAAGAAAGTTTATGTACAGAAGATTGTCTTTACTGATTTTCTTTTTTGATTTTATTTTTTAGATATACTATTTTTATTTAAAATGTTGGTATCTTTTCATCATGAACTGTGTCTATGTTGATTATTTTTATATTCATTGATTAATTTTATTTCTTCTTTTAAATAGAAATGCCAAACTTTATTTTTTTATTTATATAAATTTACTGGGTACAGTGTAATTTTTTAATATAGATATATTACATAATGGTAAAGTTGGGTCCTTTTATGTTTTTTTTTTTTTTTTTTTAGTATTACATTAACATGTTATTTATCTTGATGACTGAGGTTTCAGTACCTCCTTAAGGTTTGGGATCTGCCAGTCTGATTCCCTGGCCTCATTTCAGTCTCAGCCTTAGGACAGAAGTACAAGTAGAAGGATACACCAAGGTAGTGCATACAGAGCTTCAAAAATATAGATATTCTATTTCTTAAGCTGGGTTGTAGATATAGGTAGAGTTCAAATTATTATTTTTCATTAAACTTTATATTTAACTTATATACAATCTTTTAAAATACAATTAAAACTAAACTGAGTTTAAAAGATCAGGTATGATTAACTTACATGCTATTAATTTATTGTATTTACATATTGATTACTAAGACTCTGCTGTCCATTCTTAAGTAGTAATCAACTATTACATTTGTTTCAGTCGGTATTAAGAAGGCACTAACATAAAGGCATGTAGTGATGTTTTCCCTATAAATACACAATAGTTATAAATGCTTATAACATTTATCCTAACACTAAATTTACTCCGACTATACTTTTTTAATACCTGAATCATGCAAAGCAGCGATTTGACATGCAAACGTAACACATTCATCTCTTTATTTCATTATCCACGATTGCTAACACCAGGGATAGGAGTCTTTCATTTATTCAATTTCTCTCATGCATGGAGATGTTCACTTCATTCTTTCTCCACTAAATCAAAAAATGAAAATCCAGGACGTTAGGATCATCTCTTCATTATTGTTAATGACCAAGGAACTGTAATCTTACAACTAGGAAAATAACTATTAACAATATAGTTCAGGGTTTGTTTTTTTTTTTCTTTTCCCCTTCTCATTTACCTAACTCTCTTGTTGCTTATTTCCATTAAGTGCTCACCTGGCTTTAAAAGTAATGAAACTAGCTTTCCACCAGGATGTACTTTGCTTGTGAAACACTTTTTAATGGTGAGATTTAAGTTACACTCTGCTGTTGTATGCCTAGCGTCGGCACTGTATTTTACTGTCCACACCAACGCACACACAGCAACACACACCTACCCCACAAAGACGCACCTCTGAGACCTGAGAGAGAATTAGAAATCTAACTCAACCTCATCCTTCAAAGCTCAAAGCAAGTTTGTCAGTGGTTTTTACTACTGAAGTCGAGGGCCTAAAATGGGATGTGAACAGAAGGCAAGTATATTTCTGTTAAGCTTTTTCCAGTATAGCAGACATTGTAAATTGATCACAGCACTCTTTCCTTTTAGCTATGAAAACAGCATCAAAATACTTCTTAAAAAAAAAATCACTGCGGGGGCTGCCATCAGTTCATGTGAGCTGATGCTTGAGACAAACCTATTGTCTTCTCTGACCCAGAGGAAAAATGGCCATTTCATTTAATTGAATATTCTAAATCTCCCTGTCAAAACTTTAGAGTAGACCTAATTTAAGAAATTAAACCACATGCACATAACAATGACCTATTATGTGCCCAGGCCAGTTGAAGTGAGCTAACCCAGGGTTTCCCTTAGGAAGGGGAGGGATATGGATTGTGAGAAAAGTCTGTGATTAAGAAAGTGGAGCGGCTTAAGGAGATTCTGAGATGCTCCACTGGCCCTTGGACCTTATTTAGCAGTAAGGACTCCCCAGCAGCCAAGTGGTTTGAAAAGCTGACTCTTTCTTAGATGCTCATGTAAAGGCCTAAGATATGAATGAGTTACACACAAAAGGTGGTATTTTTGTTGGTTATTTTTATTTTCTGTTAATATAACACAAATTTAGTGAGTGAGATGAAATAATGATTAATTTTACCAGGAATAATTGTTATTTTATTGAGGAAAAATAAAATTGAGTACTTTCTGTGGAAGTGCGCTAAGCTCCTTCTTCTTCCTAAATAAAATTTCTCTTTGTTACCCCAAAACTTGAGCAGGTTACTTTTGCTTTCTACACGCACTGCCTGTGCCACTCGTTTTATTATCAGTTTCTGTTCATTTTTACTTTCAGTTACCGCCGTGACTCAGTTAAACGTTCTCGCTCACAGGAGTAATCAAACCAGGTCAACTAGGTTCAGGGAAGGGGGACCCCGAACCC
>CAUYQV010017360.1:0-32676 GCA_963574575.1 Galagoides demidoff
GAGAGCATTGGTGAATTGGTAGTCTCTACACCTGTGGTGTTGAGAGGCCGGAGATCAGTCTTATATTAGGCTGGAGAAGGCAGTCGGGGGCATGCATATTCTATCACGGACCCACTTACTCTGACTCTGTCTCCTCTCCTGCCTGCAGAACGCCAGCATGGCGTCTCTCTGCTGAAGATCACTAAGCTCTGCTAAGACTAAGATCTATCTATTCTAAGACTGCTTTACTCTAAGTCTCTCTCCCTCTCCTGCTGAAGTAGACAGCCCTCAGGCACCAAGAGACATTGTTCCTGAGCAAGGTAGCTTAGAGGTCCCCATCCGGAACCTACTTAAGCCGGGCTGAGACCCGCCCAGTCCCGGCCCCGTCGCATCCACTTCCCGACTAACACCAGACACAGTGGACATCCTGGCTCCTGGGAACAGGGAATGGCTTGTAGACCATATACTCTTGGGTAAGAGTATAACTTTCATATAATCTGGTTTATTTGTATAGTCAGTCCCTCAAAACACTACTGTCTCAGTAAAAACTATATAAATTTTAAAAGATGGCTCATACATGTGGGTATTTTCAGAAAATGTTAAATTTTTATTATTATTTTGATTGATTTTTCATTTTGTCTTTAGAAATTCAGCCTTCGAGTTTGGGGAATAAATCGTAAAAAAATATAAACATAAATTTTATAAATTACATTTAGTCATAATTCATCGTACAATTGAATAACTCCCAACACTTAGCCAGTTTTTTTAGTAAATTAATGTGTTAAGGAATGAAGTCAACTCTTCTCCACGTTGACAGTTTTTCTTTACTTCTCTGCTTTTCCTGGCAATGTTTCGTTCGCCTTTTAATCACTTTTTTCTATGTGATAGCATGACCTGACAGGTATAGCAATAAATAAATGTTGAAAAAGAGTTTGATGTGAACACTAATTTTCCAGCCCTCCGTAACTTTACCATAGAATCCATGTATGATACCATCAACACTTCATTTCCAATGGCGAAAACTAATGAAGCAAAATCTCTCCCCCGTCCAGTCTTTCTGAGCAGCGAGCAGGAGGGGCTGGATGGGAAGGGTGGGGGTGGCTTACCTAATAGAGATGCCCATGGTGCCGTGTTACAGAAATCTAAGCTGCGGGAGCAGAGGGGCTGGAGTAGACCTGAGACAGATGAGGCCGTCTCCACAGTGCCATCGTCAGCAGTGACGATTCCCACCATGCTGGCTTAGATGGGAGCGGAGGTAGGGGCAGAGGCTGCTCCTGTCTCCACCTGCAGCCTCCTCAACTCCTCTGCTCAGTAGGATCCGTCCCCATCCTTTCATAAATGGCGTTATTTGAGCTTGGTCATCTCTGCTGCACTTCAGTTTGGGCACCTCCCCAAGTGTCTTTGTTGCTGTCCCCACACCTGTGACCCCTTGCTGGCACCATTCAGAACACGTGCCTCTCTGTCCCCCTGAGGACTTGCTGACTACACATTCTCACGGCTTGGAACTGAATCATTGTGTCATGATTGTTTAGGTGACGAGGTTCCAGGAGTGACGTGAATGTCATCACCTGACTTCCTTTCACACTGTTGTGCCTGGGAAGTGCCTGATGAAGACAGCCCTGCGTGGCAGTCTCCCGTAGCCCCCCGGCACCTCCCAACCTGGGTGTTAGTAACAGCACTTGTCAACAGCTTGTCTCTCTTCAACCACACTCTGGGAGCACCATTGTCCTGAGAATGGACAACAGACACTGGACCCAAATTTGGAACATGCCAAACGTCCAGGAGATGTGGTTTGCTCTGTGAGATCAGAACGTGAAGGAGATTGGCCCCTGATGCAACCACAGCATCTCCCGTGAGGAGCTGTTGGCTCCCCTGGGCTCCGTCTGCTCAACACCCTCCCTTGTCTGCCAGCCATATCCTGCAACGTACGTTTATTTCCAGCAGCTTCCCCTCCTGCTTTTTACTTTTGAATTTTTCATATTTGGTGACTTGGGATCCATATTCTCAAGGACAATATCCATTTTGAAGGGCAATCAATGATGGATATAATCAATCCCTTCCTAATGAGTTAGGTCAGGATCTATGAGCTAATCGTTAGGTGACATATCCTTGAAACTCCTGACGTGACATTTGCTAGTGAAGGCCATTCCAGGTCGGTGGTCCTGTAGGGATGGTGGGGCTGCTGGCCCCTCTCCTGGAAGCCACTCACCCCCAGGGTACCATTTATTTCACATCCCTGCAGACTCCAGAAAGCACTGGAATCAAGCTCACCATATCTACCAGTTCCATGTATTTCCACGAAGGATGCAAACTAAAAAAAACAAAGGCTTTTAAAGGGATGTGGGGAAATCACAAGAAGACCCAGAGCAGGAACCTCGAGTTCGACACAGCTGATGCCCTGGACTGGGAAGTGCCCAGGGCGGCCACCTTTCCAGAAAAAGGCTCAAACCATCGAGGTCACAGTCTGACAGTGCCTGGGAACTGAGAAAGGTGTCAGCACGGAAAGTCATGTTTTCAGGGCTGCACTCTGTGTCCTCAGGGCTATTCTTTGTGTTCTAAGGGCTGCGCTCCGTGTCCTCAGGACTGTGCTCTGTGTCCTCAGGGCTGTGCTCTGCGTTCTCAGAACTGTGCTCCGTGTTCTCAGGGCTGTGCTCCGTGTTCTCAGGACTGTGCTCCGTGTTCTCAGGGCTGTGCTCCGTGTTTTCAGGGCTGTGCTCTGGGTTCTCAGGGCTGTGCTCCGTGTTCTCAGGGCTGTGCTCCGTGTTCACAGGGCTGTGCTCCGTGTTCTCAGGGCTGTGCTCTGTGTTCTCAGGGTTGTGCTCTGTGTTCTCAGGGCTGTGCTCCGTGTTCTCAGGGCTGTGCTCTGGGTTCTCAGAGCTGTGCGCTGGGTTCTCAGGGCTGTGCTCTTTGTTCTCAGGGCTGTGCTCTTTGTTCTCAGGGCTGTGCTCTGTGTTCTCAGGGCTGTGCTCCGTGCTCTCAGGGCTGTGCTCCGTGTTCTCAGGGTTGTGCTCTGTGTTCTCAGGGTTGTTCTCTCTGTGTTCTGAGGGCTGTGCTCTGTGTTCTCAGGCCTGTGCTCTGTGTTTTCAGAACTGTGCTCCGTGGTCTCAGGGCTGTGCTCCGTGTTCTCAGGGCTATGCTCCGTGTTATGAGGGCTGTGCTCTGTGTTCTAAGGGCTGTGCTCTGTTTTCTCAGGGCTGTGCTCTGTGTTCTCAGAACTGTGCTCCGTGTTCTCAGAACTATGCTCCGTGTTCTCAGGGCTGTGCTCCGTGTTCTGAGGGCTGTGCTCCGTGTTCTCAGAACTGTGCTCTGAGTTCTGAGGGCTGTGATCCGTGTTCTCTGAATTGTGCGCTGGTTTCTCAGACCTGTGCTCTGTGTTCTCAGAGCTGTGCTCCGTGTTCTCAGAACTATGCTCCGTGTTCTCAGGGCTGTGCTCCATGTTCTCAGAACTGTGCTCCGTGTTCTCAGGGCTGTGCTCCGTGTTCTCAGGGCTGTGTTCCGGGTTCTCAGGACTGTGCTCTGTGTTCTCAGGGCTATGCTCTGTGTTCTCAGGGTTGTGTTCTGTATTCTAAGGGCTATGCTTGTGTTCTCAGGGCTGTGCTCCATGTTCACAGGGCTGTTCTCTCTGTGTTCTCAGGGCTATGCTCTGTGTTCTCAGAACTATGCTTCGTGTTCTCAGGGCTGTGCTCCAGGTTCTCAGGGCTGTGCACCGAGTTCTCAGGGCTGTGCTCCGTGTTCTCATAACTGTGCTCTGTGTTCTCAGGGCTGTGTTCCAGGTTCTCAGGACTGTGCTCTGTGTTCTCAGAAATGTGCTCTGTGTTCTCAGGGCTATGCTCTGTGTTCTCAGGGCTGTGTTCTGTATTCTCAGGGCTATGCTTGTGTTCTCAGGACTGTGCTCCGTGTTCTCATAACTGTGTTCTGTGTTCTCAGGGCTGTGCTCCGTGGTCTCAGGGCTGTGCTCTGTGTTCTCAAAACTGTGCTGTCTGTTCTCAGGGCTGTGCTCCGTGTTCTCAGGGCTGTGCTCTGAGTTCTCAGTGCTGGGTTCTGTGTTCTCAGAAATGTGCTCTGTGTTCTCAGAACTGTGCTCTGTGTTCTCAGGGCTGTGCTCCGTGTTCTCAGGGCTGTGCCCCGTGTTCTCAGAACTGTGCCCCGTGTTCTCAGGGCTGTGCTCTGAGTTCTCAGTGCTGGGTTCTGTGTTCTCAGAACTGTGCTCTGTGTTCTCAGGGCTGTGCCCCGTGTTCTCAGGGCTGTGCCCCGTGTTCTCAGGACTGTGCTCTGCGTTCTCAGGGCTGTGCTCTGTGTTCTCAGAACTGTGCTCTGTGTTCTCAGGGCTGTTCTCTCTGTGTTTCTGAGGGCTGTGCTCTGTGTTCTCAGGCCTGTGCTCTGTGTTCTGAGAACTGTGCTCCGTGTTCTCAGGGCTGTGCTCCGTGTTCTCAGGGCTGTCCTCTGTGTTCTCAGGGCTGTCCTCTGTGTTCTCAGGGCTGTGCTCTGTGTTCTCAGAGCTGTGCTCCGTGTACTCAGAACTGTGCGCTGGGTTCTGAGAGATGTGCGCTGGGTTCTCAGGGCTGTGCTCTGTGTTCTCAGAACTGTGTTCTTTGTTCTCAGAACTGTGCTGTGTTTTCACAGGCCTGTGCTCCGTGTTCTCAGAACTGTGCTCTATGTCCTCAGGGATGTGGTCTCTGTGTTTTCAGGGCTGTGCTCTGTGTTCTCAGTCCTGTGCTCCGTGTTCCCAGGCCTGTGCTCTGTGTTCTCAGAACTCTGCTGCGTGTTCTCAGGGCTGTGCTCCATGTTCTGAGCGCTGTACTCTGTGTTCTCAGGGCTGTGCTCTGAGTTCTCATGGCTGTGCTCTGTGTTCTCAGGCCTGTGTTCCGTGTTCTCAGGGCTCTGCTCTGTGTTCCCAGAACTGTGTTCCGTGTTCTCAGGGCTGTGGTCCGAGTTCTAAGAACTGTCTTTCATGTTCTCAGGGCACTGCTCCATGTTCTCAGGGCTGTGCTCTGTGTTCTCAGGGCTGCAATCTGGGTTATCAGGGCTGTGCTCTGTGTTCTCAGGGCTGTGGTCTGTGTTCTCAGGGCTGTGCTCTTTGTTCTCAGAAATGTGCTACCTGTTCTCAGGGCTCTGCTCTGTGTTCTCAGGGCTGTGCTCCATGTTTTCAGAACTGTGATCTGTGTTCTCAGGGCTGTGCTCTGTGTTCTCAGGGCTGTGCTCCGTGTTCTCAGGGCTGTGCTCCGTGTTCTCAGAACTCTGCTCTGTGTTTTCACGGCTGTGCTCTGTGTTCTCAGAACTGTGTTCTGTGTTCTCAGAACTGTGCTCTCTGATCTCAGGGCTTTGCTCCGTGTTCTGAGGGCTGTGCTCCGTGTTCTCAGGGCTGTGCTCTGTGTTCTCAGGGCTGTTCTCTCTGTGTTCTGAGGGCTGTGCTCTGTGTTCTCAGGCCTCTGCTCTGTGTTCTCAGAACTGTGCTCCGTGTTCTCAGGGCTGTTCTCCGTCTTCTCAGGGCTATGCTCCGTGTTATGAGGGCTGGGCTCTGTGTTCTAAGGGCTGTGCTCTGTGTCCTCAAGCTGTGCTCTGTGTTCTCAGAACTGTGCTCCGTGTTCTCAGGCCTGTGATCTGTGTTCTCAGGGCTGTGCTCTGTGTTCTCAGAACAGTGCTCTATGTTCTGAGGGCTGTGCACCGTATTCTCTGAATTGTGCGCTGGTTTCTCAGACCTGTGCTCTGTGTTCTCAGAGCTGTGCTCCGTGTTCTCAGGGCTGTGCTCCGTGTTCTCAGGGCTGTGCTCCGTGATCTCAGGGCTGTGCTCTGGGTTCTCAGGGCTCCGCTCCTTGTTCTCAGAACTGTGCTCTGTGTTCTCAGGGCTATGCTCTGTGTTCTCAGAACTCTGCTCTGTGTTCTCAGGGCTATGCTCTGTGTTCTCAGAAATGTGTTCCGTGTTCTCAGAACTGTGTTCTGTGTTCTCAGGGCTGTGCTCTTTGTTCTCAGGGCTCTGCTCCGTGTTCTCAGGGCTGTGCTCTGTGTTCTCAGAACTGTGTTATGTGTTCTCAGAACTGTGCTCTATATTCTCAGGCCTGTGCTGTGTATTCTCAGAACTGTGCTCTGTGATCTCAGGGCTGTGCTCCATGTTCTCCGAACTGTGCTCTGTGTTCTCAGGGCTGTTCTCTCTGTGTTCTGAGGGCTGTGCTCTGTGTTCTCAGGCCTGTGCTCCGTGTTTTCAGAACTGTGCTCCGTGTTCTCAGTTCTGTGCTCCGTGTTCTCAGGGCTATGCTCCGTGTTCTGAGGGCTATGCTCTGTGTTCTAAGGGCTGTGCTCTGTTTTCTCAGGGCTGTGCTCTGTGTTCTCAGAACTGTGCTCTGTGTTCTCAGGCCTGTGATCTGTGTTCTCAGGGCTGTGATCTGTGTTCTCAGAACTGTGTTCTGTGTTCTGAGGGCTGTGCTTCGTGTTCTCTGAATTGTGCGCTGGTTTCTCAGACCTGTGCTCTGTGTTCTCAGAGCTGTACTCCCTGTTCTCAGAACTATGCTCCGTTTTCTCAGGGCTGTGTTCTGTGTTCTCAGAACTGTGTTCTGTGTTCTGAGGGCTGTGCTCCGTGTTCTCTGAATTGTGCGCTGGTTTTTCAGACCTGTGCTCTGTGTTCTCAGACCTGTGCTCTGTGTTCTGAGGGCTGTGCTCTGTGTTCTCTGACTTGTGCGCTGGTTTCTCAGACCTGTGCTCTGTGTTCTCAGAGCTGTGCTCCGTGTTCTCAGAACTAGGCTCCGTGTTCTCAGGGCTGTGCTCCGTGTTCTCAGGGCTGTGCTCTGTGTTCTCAGGGCTGTGCTCTGTGTTCTCAGAACTGTGTTCTGTGTTCTCAGAACTGTCCTCCGTGTTCTCCGGGCTCTGCTCCGTGTTCTCAGAGCTGTGGTCTGTGTTCTCAGAACTGTGCGCTGGTTTCTCAGTACTGTGCACTGGGTTCTCAGGGCTGTACTCTGTGTTCTCAGAACTGTGTTCTGTGTCCTCAGAACTGTGCTCTGTGATATCAGGGCTGTGCTCCGTGTTCTCAGAACTGTGCTCTGTGTTCTCAGGGCTGTGCTCTCTGTGTTCTGAGGGCTGTGCTCTGCGTTCTCAAGGCTATGCTCTGTGTTCTCAGGGCTGTGCTCCGTGTTCCCAGGCCTGTGCTCTGTGTTCTCAGAACTCTGCTGCGTGTTCTCAGGGCTGTGCTCCGTGTTCTGAGGGCTGTAGTCTGTGTTCTCAGGGATGTGCTCCGTGTTCTCAGAACTGTGCTCAGTATTCTCAGGGCTGTGCTTCGTTGTCTCATAACTGTGCTCCGTGTTCTCAGGGCTGTGGTCCGAGTCTAAGAACTGTCCTTGGTGTTCTAAGGGCTGTGCTCCGTGTTCTCAGGGCTGTGCTCTATGTTCTCGGGGCTGTGCTCCGTGTTCTCAGAACTGTGCGCTGGGTTCTCAGGGCTGTGCTCTGTGTTCTCAGAACTGTGTTCTGTGCTCTCAGAACTGTGCTCTGTGTTCTCAGAGCTGTGCTCCGTGTTCTCAGGGCTGTGTTCTGTGTTCTCAGAACTTTGTTCCGTCTTCTCAGACCTGTGCTCCGTGTTCTCAGGGCTGTGCTCCATGTTTCAGGGCTGTTCTCCATGTTCCCAGGGCTGTGCTCTGTGTTCTCCGAACTGTGCTCCGTGTTCTCAGGGCTGTGCTCTATGTTCTCAGGCCTGTGATCTGTGTTCTAAGGGCTGTGCTCCGTGTTCTCGGAACCGTGCTCTGTGTTCTCAGGGCTGTGCTCCGTGTTTCCGGACTGTGCTCTGTTTTCTCAGGGCTGTGCTCCATGTTCTCAGAACTGTGCTCTATATTCTCAGGCCTGTGCTGTGTATGCTCAGAACTGTGCTCTGTATTCTCAGAACTGTGCTCTGTGTTCTCAGGCCTGTGCTCCGTGATCTCAGAACTGTGCTCTGTGTTCTCAGGGATGTGGTTTCTGTGTTCTCAGGGCTGTGCTCTGTGTTCTCAGTCCTGTGCTCCGTGTTCCTAGGTCTGTGCTCTGTGTTCTCAGAACTGTGCTCTGTGTTCTCAGGCCTGTGCTCCGTGATCTCAGAACTGTGCTCTGTGTCCTCAGGGATGTGGTCTCTGTGTTCTGAGGGCTGTGCTCTGTGTTCTCAGTCCTGTGCTCCGTGTTCCCAGGCCTGTGCTCTGTGTTCTCAGAACTCTGCTGCGTGTTCTCAGGGCTGTGCTCCGTGTTCTGAGCGCTGTACTCTGTGTTCTCAGGGCTGTGCTCTGAGTTCTCATGGCTGTGCTCTGTGTTCTCAGGCCTGTGTTCCATGTTCTCATGGCTCTGCTCTGTGTTCCCAGAACTGTGCTCTGTGTTCTCAGGGCTGTGTTCTGAGTTCTAAGAACTGTCCTTCGTGTTCTCAGGGCAGTGCTCTGTGTTCTCAGGACTGTGCTCTGTGTTCTCAGGGCTGTGGTCTGTGTTCTCAGGGCTGTGGTCTGTGTTCTCAGAAATGTGCTACCTGTACTCAGAGCTGTGCTCTGTGTTCTCAGGGCTGTGCTCCACGTTTTCAGAACTGTGATCTGTGTTTTCAGGGCTGTGCTCTGTGTTCTCAGGGCTGTGCTCCGTGTTCTCAGAACTGTGCGCTGGGTTCTCAGGGCTGTGCTCTGTGTTCTCAGAACTGTGCTCTGTGCTCTCAGAACTGTGCTCTGTGTTCTCAGAACTGTGCTCTGTGATCTCAGGGCTTTGTCCGTGTTCTGAGGGCTGTGCTCCGTGTTCTCAGGTTAGTGCTCTGTGTTCTCAGGGCTGTGCTCCGTGTTCTCAGAACTGTGCGTTGGGTTCTCAGGGCTGTGCTCTGTGTTCTCAGAACTGTGCTCTGTGCTCTCAGAACTGTGCTCTGTGTTCTCAGAACTGTGCTCTGTGATCTCAGGGCTTTGTCCGTGTTCTGAGGGCTGTGCTCCGTGTTCTCAGGGCTGTGCTCTGTGTTCTCAGGGCTGTGCTCCGTGTTCTCAGGGCTGTGCTCCATGTTCTCAGAACTCTGCTCTGTGTTTTCACGGCTGTGCTCTGTGTTTTCAGAACTGTGTTCTGTGTTCTCAGAACTGTGCTCTCTGATCTCAGGGCTTTGCTCCGTGTTCTGAGGGCTGTGCTCCGTGTTGTCCGGGCTGTGCTCTGTGTTCTCAGGGCTGTTCTCTCTGTGTTCTGAGGGCTGTGCTCTGTGTTCTCAGGCCTGTGCTCTGTGTTCTCAGAACTGTGCTCCATGTTCTCAGGGCTGTGCTCCGTGTTCTCAGGGCTATGCTCTGTGTTATGAGGGCTGGGCTCTGTGTTCTAAGGGCTGTGCTCTGTGTTCTCAGGGCTGTGCTCTGTGTTCTCAGAACTGTGCTCTGTGTTCTCAGGCCTGTGATTTGTGTTCTCAGGGCTGTGCTCTGTGTTCTTAGAACCGTGCTCTGTGTTCTGAGGGCTGTGCACCATGTTCTCTGAATTATGCGCTGGTTTCTCAGACCTGTGCTCTGTGTTCTCAGAGCTGTGCTCCGTGTTCTCAGAACTGTGCTCCATGTTCTCAGGGCTGTGCTCTGTGTTCTCAGGGCTGTGCTCCGTGTTCTCAGGGCTGTTCTCAGAGCTGTTCTCTCTGTTCTCTCTGTTCTCTCTGTGTTCTGAGTGCTGTGCTCTGTGTTCTCAGGCCTGTGCTCTGTGTTCTCAGAACTGTGCTCCGTGTTCTCAGGGCTGTGCTCTGTGTTCTCAGAACTGTGTTCCGTTTACTCAGGGCTGTGCTCCGTGTACTCAGAACTGTGCGCTGGGTTCTAAGAACTTTGCGCTGGGTTCTCAGGGCTGTGCTCTGTGTTCTCAGAACTGTGTTCTGTGTTCTCATAACTGTGCTCTGTGTTCTCAGGCTGTGCTCTGTATTCTCAGAATGGTGCTCTGTGTTTTCAGGGCTATGCTCCATGTTCTCAGAACTGTGCTCTGTGTCCTCAGGGATGTGCTCTCTGTGTTCTGAGGGCTGTGGTTTGTGTTCTCAGTCCTGTGCTCCGTGTTCCCAGGCCTGTGCTCTGTGTTCTCAGGGCTGTGCTCCCTGTTCTCAGGGCTGTGCTCCGTGTTCTCAGAACTGTGCTCCGTGTTCTCAGGGCTGTGGTCTAAGTTTTACGAACTGTCCTTCGTGTTCTCAGGGCTGTGCTCCGTGTTCTCAGGGCTGTGCTCTGTGTTCTCAGGGCTGAGCTCCGTGTTCTCAGAACTTTGCTCTGGGTTCTTAGTGCTGTGTTCTGTGTTCCCAGGGCTGCGCTCTGTGTTCTCAGAACTGTGCTCCGTCTACTCACCGCTGTGCTCTCTGTTCTCAGAACTGGGCTCTGTGTTCCCAGGGCTGTGCTCTGTGTTCTCAGAACTGTGCTCCGTGTTCTCAGCGCTGTGCTCTCTGTTCTCAGAACTGTGCTCTGTGTTCTCAGGGCTGTGCTCCGTGTTCTCAGGACTGTGCTCCGTGTTCTCAGGATTATGCTCTGTGTTCTCAGAACTGTGCTCTGTGTTCTCAGGGCTGTTCTTTGTGTTCTCAGGGCTGTGCTCTGTGTTCTCAGAACTGTGCTCTGTGTTCTCAGGGCTGTGCTCTGTGTTCTCAGAACTGTGCGCTGGGTTCTCAGTACTGCGCACTGGGTTCTCAGGGCTGTACTCTGTGTTCTCAGAACTGTGCTCTATATTCTCAGCCCGTGCTCTGTATTCTCAGAACTGTGCTCTGTGATCTCAGGGCTGTTCTCCATGTTTTCAGAACTGTGCTCTGTGTTCTCAGGGGTGTGCTTTCTGTGTTCTGAGAGCTGTGCTCTGTGTTCTCAGGCCTGTGTTCTGTGTTTTCAGAATTGTGCTCCATGTTCTCAGGCCTGTGATCTGTGTTCTCAGGGCTGTGCTCCGTGTCTCAGAACTGTGCTCTGTGTTCTCAGGGCTGTGCTCCGTGTTCTCAGAACTGTGCTCAGTGTTCTCAGGGCTGTGCTCTGTGTTCTCAGGGCTGTGCTCTGTGTTCTCAGAACTGTGCTCCATGTTCTCAGGGCTGTGCTCTGTGTTCTCAGGGCTGTGCTCCGTGTTCTCAGAACTGTGCTCTGTGTTCTCAGGGCTGTGCTCTGTGTTCTCAGAGCTGTGCTCCGTGTTCTAAGAACTGTGCTCCGTGTTCTCAGGGCTGTGCTCCGTGTTCTCAGAACTGTGCTCAGTGTTCTCAGGGCTGTGCTCTCTTTTCTCAGGGCTGTGCTCTGTGTTCTCAGAACTGTGCGCTGGTTCTCAGAACTGTGCACTTGGTTCTCAGGGCTGTGCTCTGTGTTCTCAGGGCTGTGTTCTGTGTTCTCAGAACTGTGCTCTATATTCTCAGGCCTGTGCTCTGTATTCTCAGAACTGTGCTCTGTGTTCTCAGGGCTCTGCTCCATGTTCTCAGAACTGTGCTTTGTGTTCTCAGGGCTGTGCTCTCTGTGTTCTGAGGGCTATGCTCTGTGTTCTCAGGCCTGTGCTCTGGGTTTTCAGAACTGTGCTCCGTGTTCTCAGGGCTGTGCTTCGTGTTCTCAGGGCTGTGCTCCGTGTTCTGAGGTCTGTGCTCTGTGTTCTGAGGTCTGTGCTCTGTGTTCTCAGGGCTGTGCTCTGTATTCTCAGGGCTGTGCTCTGTGTTCTCAGAACTGTGCTCTGTGTTCTCAGGCGTGAGATCTGTATTCTCAGGGATGTGCTCCGTGTTCTCAGAACTGTGCTCTGTGTTCTCAGGGTTGTTCTCTCTGTGTTCTGAGGGCTGTGCTCTGTGTTCTCAGGCCTGTGCTCTGTGTTCTCAGAAATGTGCTCCATGTTCTCAGAACTGTGCTCCGTGTTCTCAGGGCTGTGCTCCGTATTCTCAGGGCTGTGCTCCGTGTTCTCAGGGCTGTGCTCCGTGTTCTCAGAACTGTGCTCAGCAGTGTTCTCAGGGCTGTGCTTCGTTGTCTCAGAACTGTGCTCCGTGTTCTCAGGGCTGTGGTCCAAGTTCTACGAACTGTCCTTCGTGTTCTCAGGGCTGTGCTCTGTGTTCTCAGGGCTGTGCTCTGTGTTCTCAGGGCTGTGCCCCGTGTTCTCAGAACTGTGCCCCGTTTTCTCAGGGCTGTGCTCTGTGTTCTAAGGGCTGTGCTCTGTGTTCTCAGGTCTGGGCTCTGTGTTCTCCAGGCTGGGTTCTGTGTTCTCAGAACTGTGCTCCGTGTTCTCAGAACTGTGCTCTGTGTTCTCAGGGCTGTGCTCCCTGTTCTCAGGGCTGTGCCCCGTGTTCTCAGAACTGTGTCCCGTGTTCTCAGGGCTGTGCTCTGGATTCTCAGGGCTGTGCTCTGTGTTCTCAGAACTGTGCTCTGGGTTCTCAGGGCTGTGCTCCTTGTTCTCATGGCTGTGCTCTGTGTTCTCCGAACTCTGCTCTGGGGTCTCAGGGCTGTGCTCTGAATTCTCAGAACTGTGTTCTGTGTTCTCAGAACTATGCTCCGTGTTCTCAGGACTGTGCTCCGTGTTCTCAGGGCTGTGCTCTTTGTTCTCAGAGCTGTGCTCTCTGTTCTCAGAACTGTGTTCTGTGTTCTCAGAACTTTGCTCCGTGTTCTCAGGGCTGTGCTCTGTGTTCTCAGAACTGTGCGCTGGGTTCTCAGTACTGTGCACTGGGTTCTCAGGTCTGTACTCTGTGTTCTCAGAACTGTGTTCTGTATTCTCAGAACTGTGCTCTATATTCTCAGACCTGTGCTCTGTATTCTCAGAACTGTGCTCTGTGATCTCAGGGCTGTGCTCCATGTTCTCAGAACTGTGCTCTGTGTTGAGGGCTGTGCTCTCTGTGTTCTGAGGGCTGTGCTCTGTGTTCTCAGAACTGTGCTCCGTGTTCTCAGTCCTGTGATCTGTGTTCTCAGAACTGTGCTCTGTGTTCTCAGGGCCGTGCTCCATGTTCTCTGAACTGTGCCCTGAGTTCTCAGGCCTGTGCTCTGTGTTCTCAGAGCTGTGCTCCGTGTTCTCAGAACTGTGCTCCGTGTTCTCAGGGCTGTGTTCCGTGTTCTCAAAACTGTGCTCAGTGTTCTCAGGGCTGTGCTCTGTGTTCTCAGGGCTGTGCTCTGTGTTCTCAGGGCTATGCTTTGTGTTCTCAGGGCTTTGCTCTGTGTTCTCAGAACTGTACTCTGTGTTCTCAGGTCTGTGATCTGTGTTCTCAGGGCTGTGCTCCGACTTCTCAGAACCGTGCTCTGTGTTCTCAGGACTGTGCTCCGTGTTTCAGGAGTGTGCTCTGTGTTCTCAGAACTGTGCGCTGGTTCTTAGAACTGTGCACTGGGTTCTCAGGGCTGTGCTCTGTGTTCTCAGAACACTGTTCTGTGTTCTCAGTACTGTGTTCTGTGTTCTCAGAACTGTGCTCTATATTCTCAGGCCTGTGCTCTGTATTCTCAGAACTGTGCTCTGTGCTCTTTGTTCTCAGGGCTGTGCTCCATGTTCTCAGAACTGTGCTGTGTTCTCAGGCCTGTGCTCTGTGTTCCCAGAAATGTGCTCCGTGTTCTCAGAACTGTGCTCCGTGTTCTCAGGGCTGTGCTCCGTGTTCTCAGGGCTGTGCTCCGTGTTCTGAGGGTTGTGCTCCATGTTCTGAGGTCTGTGCTCTGTGTTCTCAGGGCTTTGCTCTGTGTTCTGAGAACTGTACTCTGTGTTCTCAGGCCTGTGATCTGTGTTCTCAGGGCTGTGTTCCGTGTTCTCAGAACCGTGCTCTGTGTTCTCACGACTGTGCTCCGTGTTTTAGGACTGTGCTCTGTTTTCTCAGGGCTGTGCTCCGTGTTCTCAGAACTGTGCTCCTTGTTCTCAGGGCTGTGCTCTGTGTTCTCAGGGCTGTGCTGTGTGTTCTCAGACCTGTATTCCGTGTTCTCAGGGCTGTGTTCCGTGTTCTCAGGTCTGTGCTCCGTGTTCTCAGAACTGTGCTCTGGGTTCTCAGGGCTGTGCTCCGTTTTCCCAGGGCTGTGCTCTTTGTTCTCAGGGCTGTGCTTTGTGTTCTCAGGGCTGCTCTCTGGGTTCTCAGGGCTGTGCTCCGTGTTCTCAGGGCTATGCTCTCTGTTCTCAGGGCTGTGTTCTGTGTTCTCAGAACTGTCCTCCGTTTTCTCAGGACTGTGCTCCTTGTTCTCAGGGCTGTGCTCTGTGTCCTCAGGGCTGTGCTCCATGTTCTCAGATCTGTGCTCTGGGTTCTCAGGGCTGTGCTCTGTGTTCTCAGGGCTGTGCTCTTTGTTCTTAGGGCTGTGTTCTCTGTTCTTAGGCCTGTGCTCTGTGTTCTCAGAAATGTGCTACCTGTACTCAGAGCTGTGCTCTGTGTTCTCAGGGCTGTGCACCACGTTTTCAGAACTGTGATCTGTGTTTTCAGGGCTGTGCTCTGTGTTCTCAGGGCTGTGCTCTGGGTTCTCAGGGCTGTGCTCTGGGTTCTTAGGGCTGTGTTCTCTGTTCTTAGGCATGTGCTCCTTGTTCTCGGGCCTGTGCTCTGCTTTCTCAGGGCTGTGCTCTGTGTTCTCAGGCCTGTGCTCTGTGTTCTCAGGCCTGTGCTCTGTTTTCTCAGGGATGTACTCTGTGTTCTCAGCGCTATGCTCCGTGTTCTCAGGGCTGTGCTCCGTGTTCTCAGGGCTGTGCTCTGGGTTCTCAGGCCTTTGCTCTGTGTTCTCAGGGCTGTGCTCTCTGTTCTCAGGCCTGTGCTCTGTGTTCTCAGGGCTTTTGTCTGTGTTCTCAGGCCAATGCTCTATATTCTTAGGGATGTGTTCTGTGTTCTCAGGCCTGGGCTCTGTGTTTTCAGAACTGTGCCCCATGTTCTCAGGGCTGTGCTCTGTGTTCTCAGGGCTGTGCTGCGTGTTCTCAGGGCTGTGCTTTCTGTTCTCAGGGCTGTGCTCTGGGTTCTCAGGGCTGTGCTGTGTGTTCTCAGGGCTGTGCTCTGGGTTCTCAGGGATGTGCTCTGTGTTCTCTCGGCTGTGCTCTCTGTTTTCAGGGCTGTGCTCTGGGTTCTCAGAACTGTGTTCTGGGTTCTCAGGGCTGTGCTCTGGGTTCTCTGGTCTGTGCTCTGGGTTCTCAAGGCTGTGCTCTATGTTCTCAGGGCTGTGCTCTGTGTTCTCAGAACTGTTCTCCATGTTCTCAGGGCTGTGCTCTGTTCTTAGGGCTATGCTGCATGTTCTCAGGGCTCTACTCTGTGTTATCAGGGCTCTGCTCTGTGTTCTCAGTGCTATGATCCTTTTTCTCAGGCCTGTGCTCCGTGTTCTCAGGCCTGTGCTCTGTGTCCTCCGGGATGTCTGTGTTCTCAGAACTGTGCTCTCTGTCCTCAGGGCTGTGCTGCGTGTTCTCAGGCCTGTGCTCCGTATTCTCAGGGATGTGCTCCATTTTCTCAGGCCTGTGCTCCGTTGTCTCAGGGATGCGTTCTGGATCCTCCGGGTTGAGCTCTGTCTTCTCAGGGCTGTGTTCCTTGTTTTCAGGGATGTGTTCTATGTTCTGAGGACTGTGTTCCTTGTTTTCAGGGATGTGCTCTATGTTCTGAGGACTGTGCTCCTTGTCATAACTCCTGCTGCCTTTTTTCTGCTCATGGATGAAGGGCAGAAGGTAATAATAGGCTGTACTCTCCTGAACCAGAGCAGGTGAGTTGTTTTACACCTCCGTGACTCTGGGCAGCTTTTCCTCAGAAGTTCTCGAGCTTTAGAGTGCCTTCCCATTTTGTGCTCTTTCAAGTTACATTTTATCCAAGATAAGCTGTTTTCTTTTGGATTTTATTGCCTTTTCCGCTCCCTTGGCTACTTTTTATTCATTCTTTTGTTCAGCCACTTGTATCATGCACCTGTAGGGTGCCAGGACTTTGGTCGACCCCATACATAAAAGGAGGCCAATAGAAATGGTCTTTTTCCTCAGAGGAACATGGTAAGGTAGGTAAGGCAGGTTAGCACAGATTTTAAATAGTCATCATTTCTACAAGACAAAGAATAGGACACTGAGAGAGTGGAAAGAGTGTGGGAAATGGTGTAGTTTAGATGAGCAAGTCACAGAAGACCCCTGAGGAAGGGGCGTTTAGTCAGAAACAGCTTGTGGAAAAGGAAGACAGGAACAGATCTGAAAGGGGTTGTGGGAGGCAGAGACACACCAACAACCAACCCTACTTGCAGGCAAAGATGACCCCAACAGAGGGGGCTAATGTGTGGCTGCAGGAGGCACTGGCCCCAGATGGATGACTTGATGCCCAGTTCTGCTGTCTCTTAGCTGGATGGACATAGACAAGACCCTTGGTTTCTCTAGACCTCTTTCCTCACCTGTAAATGGAATTAACAGTCGTGAGGACTACAGTAAAACTCGTAAAGCACATATCCCAGCATAGTGGTCACACTTGGCATTCGACAATGTCAACTCTTGCTGTTGTGTTATGAGGAGCTTGATCTCGGGACACAGGCAGTGGGAAGCTCCACCGTGGAGGGCTCATCTCAGACTACTGACAGTGCCCCGTTGAGTCACCCCCACACGCCTGCTGTTCTGGCTGCCATTCTAGGTACTGCCCTCCGTGTGGCCTGGGCTGGTCTTCTCAGCATGCATTTTCTCTATTCCTCCATTTATGTTTTTTCATTTTTAGCATTATTTGTGAATTTATGGTTTGTGGCTAATTGCTACCAAAGTTTTGCAGGTTCTTTTTTTTTTTTGGCAGTTTCTGGCCAGGGCTGGGTTTGAACCTGCCACCTCCAGCATATGGGGCCAGCACCCTACCCTTTTGAGCCACAGGCTCCGCCCAGTTTTGCAGGTTCTTTAAGGTCAAATACTATGTCACAGGCCTGCCAGTTTCCTTTATAATTCCCCAGCAGCGGGGGCAGACTCAGTGGGAGTGTGAAGTAAACATCTTCTAGTTGATGAGCATGGAAACAGATCAATGCCTTGTAAGCCATGTATAATCCTCTTGAGCAATTAATAGGTAATTCCCACTGTCTTACACAAACATGAACTTGTGGCATTGATGCAAGATATCCTTTCCTTTTTAACAAGAAAAAGCCAAAATGAAAAATTCACTGCAAAGGAATTGTGAGTCAGTGATTTCACGGAGATAGTTTCCAAAATATCAGGGACCCGTAGGTAAATAATTTGATGATTTAGTTCAGTGGCTAGAAAAGAATTGCCATCGATAGCTCTTCTACACACTTCCTGTGATTTTATCACCTAAATTTAGCTCCTAGTCATGGTTTTGAAATTAAATATGTAACCATTAAATCCCCCTTACTTGAAGCTATTGAAATATCTTTAGAGATTACAGGGGAAGGTCAGCATGGAAGCTCATCATAGATAAACTCTCCCCCCTGATTTGACTGAAGATTCTCACTCTCTCTCTCTGGCAGCCAGAGGTCTCAAGAGGCAGGCAAACAAATCTGTTAGCAGAAACCAAAATGAGCCTGCACAGAAAAAAATACATATACAGGGTGGACATAAAGTTTGTGTGCAATTTTAAATAGTGCATGGTAAAAATGCACACAAACTTTATGGACACCCCATGTTTGTGTGTGTGTGTGTGTGTGTGTGTGTGTGCGCACGCATGCATGTATATGTATATATTAGGTCATATGAGAATATTCCACAAGAACTTTTTAAAGAATTTCTGGAATACCTGCATCTTCCACTTTTGCAGTGTTTGAATAACAGTCTAACATGTTGTTACTAAAGCTCTTGGAAACAAGTGGAAAAAACTTATGAGATATTATTTGCCATTTCCCATCCTTTCAGAAAACAGCCTCAGAAAAGGCATCCCAATAATCAATGTAGTGAATAAGCCGAACACTGATACATGCTTAGCTCAATTTTTTTCTCACTTTTAAGAAAACAGCAACTTCAATTCTTATTCCTAAGCGTACTCTTCACATTGTAATTTCATTATTTCTTAATAATTCCCCTCTTCTGATTTATTGTTATTGCCAGCTCTGTAGTAAAAATGGTCAATATCTTTTCCTAACTGGAAGAAGCTTCCAGCTCTCTGAAATGTCCCTTCCAGGTCACAGACAGCCCATTTCTGCCAGTGTGATCACAGACTTATGTGTGTTCACTGTGTCTTCCGTAGGTGAAGAAGGGAAGAGTCACTGAATCATGAGATGATCCTAAAATGTGCTTCACGAAGCATGATTTTATATTAGATGCTACGAATCAAAACATAATTAAAGAACATTGTTTGAATCAATGAGTGGATACATTTTCAGGCTCATTTCATATAAAATAATAATGAATGATAAAGTGCTAGGACATTTGATCTTATGCAAGGGAGAGAGGAAGGATTTTTAAAAGAAAAATATAGAGATGGTTAAAATGTTTAAATTATTATGCTTGTTACTTTATTTCAATAATATTATTTTCAGTGTAAGAAGAATGCTGGAATAATAAATGCCCATGGTAATAGCTGTGAAGGATAACAAACCACAGAATTCTAAAATCTCTCTCTTAAAAATTACGTATGTATATCCATATCTTTTTTCATTTAATCCTGTCCACAGAATTGTTATAATAGAGTTGTTGTAGTCATAACACGTTATTTTCTTACCACCAGGATTCATCTTTGTACAAACATAAAGCAGAGGGGAGAATTATATTAGTGAGAAAGTAATGATTTTTGTATCCCAGGGATAAATCCCACTTGATCATGGTGAATGATACCTTTAATACGCTGTTGAAAACAGTTTGCAAGCATTTTGTGGAGGATGTTTCCATCTGCGCTCATCAGGGACATTGGCCTATAGTTTCCTTCTCCTGCAGTGTCCTTGCCTGCCTTTCCTAGCAGGGTAATAATGTTGACATCAAAAATAAGTTTAGAAGTGCTCTCTTCTCTTCAAATTGTTGGATGAAGTTGCGAAGAATTGGTATTGTTTGATGGACTTCACCCTGAAGTCATCTCATCATGTGCTTGTATTTGTTGGGATATTTGCTTGGTTTTCTGCTTGAAAAATCATTATCACACGAGAAAAAAGAAAAAAGAGAGAAAGAGAAACATCTAGGGTTGAAAAAGTTGAAAGAAAATTTTTAAAAAAAAATCTTGCTGTGTATTGCCTGGGCAATAGGTGATCTTCTGAGCTATGAGACTTTTTTTTTCTATGTCTGTGAAGCATGCCATTTAAATTTGTGTAGTAATTGCATTGAATCTGTGAGTCACTTCAGGACCCCAAGACAAGGACAAAAGCAGCAAGTACTTGTATTTGAGCAGAGGCAGACAGAGAAGGCCTACCTTGTGGGGTTTTTTGGACCTGGGCATTTGGTTGAGTTATGTTGGGAGCGCTTGGGCAAGCGAGTGAATGATTTTGAACAGCCCCCAGGGGCTGGATGGAGCAACCCAAGCAGAGTAGAGTTTCACTGTTCAGCTGCAGGCCAGGCCCTCAGAGTACTAGTTCAAGACCAGTTCAGGCACGCCTGATAAGTGGGGCAGTCACTTGTGGGGAGATTTGAGTGACAAATCCTTTGGAAATGTCAAGGTGTGTCTATTAAGTAGGCTAAGGTGAGCTTCAGGCTCCCAACCCTCTGGCGTTTGAGGGGAAAGAAGTATAGAAGATGGGCCATGGTCTCATTGACAAGGCAGAGGCCTCTAGTAGACATACAGTAGTATCAGCGTGTATGGATAATGATAATGATTTTTCATTGTTTCCTTCTTTAAAAATAAGGGCTTTATTTTTGCTGGGTTTTCTGCCCTGTTATTTTCCCCCCAATTATATCCCTTAAGGTTTTTCTTGTTTGTTTGTTTCTTTTACATTGATATACGATATTTTTATTTTTCTTCTCTATTTGGTGGAAGTGGGGTCTTGTCTTCTGCTTCATCTGGCAAAGAGCTCCAGACCTCAAGGGACCGACCCATACCAGCCCTTCAGAGGTTGGGATTTGTGGGTGTGGGTCAAGTACCTTGGTGTACACCACTATTACTCATGTCTCTCTCTCTTTCTGTTCCTCCCTTCTTTTTGTAATCTTCTTTTACTCTCCCCTTTCCTTTCACTTTTCCCTTTTTAAATCTTTTATTCTTTCTTGCTCTTCACTCTTCTTTTTAGCTCTTTACCAAAAGGACACTTCAGCTTTTTAGATCCAAGGCACAGTAATTTAAGGAACAGGAGG
The DNA here is from genome assembly GCA_963574575.1 of Galagoides demidoff. Classification (NCBI taxonomy): domain Eukaryota; kingdom Metazoa; phylum Chordata; class Mammalia; order Primates; family Galagidae; genus Galagoides; species Galagoides demidoff. The sequence goes on from CAUYQV010017360.1 coordinate 19,960, forward strand.
ATGTGAAAGGAGAAAGTAGGGTAAGGAAACAGACAAAAAGACAGCACTCATGAGGAAGAAACAACAGAGAAATCCTGGCATCGTGAAAAACCAGAACAGAGCAACCCCACCAAAGGATCATGATACAGCTACTGCAGAGGATTATACCTATAAAGAAATATTAGATATGACAGAAAGGGAATTTAAAATATGGGTAGTAAAAACAACAAAGAAAATTGCTGAGATAGCCGGGCATTGTGGCAGGCACCTATATTCCCAGCAACTGGGGAGGTGGAGGCAAGAGAATCACTTAAGCTCAAGAGTTGGGGGATTGCTGTGAGCTATGACACCACAGCACTCTACTGAGGGCAACATAGTGAGAGTCTGTCTAAAAAAAGGAAAGAAGGAAGGAAGGAAGGAAGGAAAGAAAATTGCTAAGAAACTGGAAAATAACCAAAAGGAAATCCAAAAACAGAAACTAATAAGAGATGAACGATATGAAGAGCTTAAGGAATTGAAGCAGTAATCAAGGAACTTAAAGATACAGTAGAAAGTATCAATAACAGATTACAGCATGCAGAAGAAGAATCTCAGAGGAAGAGATTAAAGCTTTTGAGCTAACACAGGCAGTTAAAGAGACAGAAGAAAAGCGAGAGAAAGCGAACATTCACTGAGAGAACTATGGGACTTCATGAAGCATTCAAATGTATGAGTTTTATGTATCCCAGAAGGGAAAGAAGAATGTCCCAGAGGAATGGAAGCCCTACTAGAGGATGTCATAAATGAAAATTTCCCAAGTATCCCCAGAGATTCTGACACACTCCTTTCAGAGGGATATCAAATCCCGGGTCATCTAAACTCAAACAGAGCTTCTATAAGACACATTGTGATGAACTTGTCCAAAGTCAAGAGGAAAGAGAAGATTCTGCAAGCAGCCAGGATTGACCAGCAATTGACCTACAGAGGCAAATCCATTAGGGTAACCATAGACTTCTTAAATGAAACTTTTCAAAACAGAAAAGAATGATTATCTACATTTAACTTACAAAAAAAAGAAAGAAAAAAAATAAAATTTTTAGCCCAAAATTCTGTATCCATATGCAACCAACTCTATAGGAAATACTTAGACCTGTTTTACACACTGAAGATCACAATGGCCCACCAGCAAAATAAACACCCAGAAGATAAAGGACAAAACCTAGGGTCCACAATGACACAAAAGATAAAACTAAGCAATGGACTTTTATAAAATAAGATGAAGAGATCCCCACCACACTTAAGAATTTTCTCAAAAAATGTTAATGGCTTGAGTTCCCCACTGTAGAGGCATGGGTGGCTAATGGCATAGAAAAAAGTACAAGCCATCCATTTTCTGCCTGCATGAACACAGTCAGCCTTGAAGAACAAAGTAAAATTCAGGGTTAAGGGATGGAAAACAATATTTCAGGCAAATGGGAATCAGAAGAAGGAGGGATTGTAATCTTATTTTCAGATACAAATGGATTTAAAGCAACTAAAGTCAAACAGGAATGGTGGCTCACGCCTGTAATCCTAGCACTCTGGGAAGCCAAGGCAGGTGGATTGCCTGAGCTCATGAGTTTGAAATCAGCCTGAGTAAAAAGCGAGACACTGTCTCTACTAAAAAGAAGGACAAAAACTGAAGCAAGAGGATTGCTTGAACCCGATTTGGAGGTTGCTGTGAGCTATAATGCCATGGCACTCTACCTAGGGTGACAGCTTGAGACTCTGCCTCAGAAAAGGAAAAAGAAAAAAAAAAAGCAACCAAAGTCAGAAAAGAAAAAGATGGGTACTTCATATGGGTCAAGAGAACAATATAATAAAGGCACTTCAATTCTAAATATTTATGCACCCAACTTAAATGCTCCCAGATTTTTGAAACAGACCTTAATTAGTCTGAATAATATGATATCTCATAACACCATAATACCAGGAGACTTTAACTCTCCTCTTACAGAGCTGGACAGATCCTCTAAACAGAAACTAAACAAAGATATAAGGGACTTAAATGTGACCCTAGAACAACTATGCTTAATAGACATATACAGCACTCACCATCCTTTGGGTGTCCTGTGGAATATATATTCCTAAAGAATTATACAGCACTCACCATCCTTTGGGTGTCCTGTGGAATATATATTCCTAAAGAATATACATTCTTCTTGTCAGCCCATGGAGCATTCTCCAAAATACATCGTATCCTAGGATACAAATCAAACCCCAAGAAAATAAAAAAAAAATTGAAATTATACCTTGCATCTCAGACTGCAAGACAATAAAGGTGGCTCTCAGATTCAACAAAAAATGTCATCCCCACACAAAGACATGGAAATTTAACAACTTTATGCTGAATTACAGTTGGGTCAAGAGATTCATTGAGGATGCAAAGAATTAGGTTACACTGATTGCGTTGTTAGGTTAAGTCCCTCTTATAATTGTGTCCTGCCCACAAGAGGTGTGTCATACACTGTGATTCCCCATCCCCCTCTCTCTACCCCTCCACCCCACTTCCTCCTTCCCCACCCCCAGCTTGTATTAGCTCATCTACTGCCTTCATATTAGAATTGAGTACACTGGATTCTTGCTTCTCCATTCTTGTGATGCTTTACTAAGAGGAATATGTTCCAACTCAATCTGGGTCAATACAAAATATGTAAAGTCTCCATCTTTTTTAGTGGCTGAATAATATTCCATGGTCTACATGTACCACAGCTTGTTTACCCATTCTTGGATTGATGAGTATTTGTTTCCACATTTTGGTGATTGTAAATTCAGCTGCAATAAACAGTCTAGTGCAAAAGTCCTTAAGATAAAATGACTTTTTTACCTCTGGGTAGATGCCTAGTAATGTGATTGAAGGATCAAATGGGAATTCTAATTTGAGTTCTTTGAGGATTTTCCATACTTTCTCCCAAAAACATTGAGTTAGCAATCCCACCAATAGTGCAAAAGTGTTCCCTTCTCTGCATATCCATGCCAGCATCTGCAGCTTTGTGACATGGGCTATTCTCACTGGGGTTAGGTGACATCTCAAGGTAGTTTTGATTTGCATTTCTCTGATGATCAGGGAAGATGGGTATTTTTTCACATGTTTGTTAGCCATTCATCTGTCTTCATCAGAGAAGGTTCTGTTCATGTCTCTTGCCCAGTGGTAGATGGAATTGTTTTCTCTTTTTTGTTGATTAATTTGAGTTCTCTATGGATTCTAGTTATCAACCCTTTGTCAAATTCATACCCTGAAAATAACTTTTCCCATTCTGAAGGCTGTCTTTTTGAGGTTCTCCAATCATCAGATGCTAGAAGAAAATGCATAACACATCCAATAAGGGGAAAATGTTCCTATATCCTTTTATAGGTCTAGCTTTCCGTCCCTTTTCCCTTGCTCTAAAATTAACCTTCCTCAGAAATTGACAACAGAAGTTTCCGTTTCTCTTCAGGGCAATTCCCAATCCACCTCACACAAAGCAAAGCCAACTTCCCCTTTGACCCCCACCAAAGACATCAGATCTCAGTCGTCAACAGCAGGTCACTTCCCAAAGATTGAGTTATTTAGTGCTGTGTAAAGCTACTGCTAGCAGAGTGGTCTAGAGCAGTCTTCATAGAAATACTTTAAGACTAATTTACAATATGTTGCTTTTTTTCCTTGACCTGAGGGCAGGAGATAAAATCTGTGTATCTCTCTGACAGTATTTGTCATCCGAGCTCCTAATCTCCAGTGATCAAACCCTCAAACAAAAATAAATACCATTTTCCCAAAACAAACAGTAATAGGTGTGTAACAGTCTGAGTGCAAACCAAAACAGTATTATCTTCTCAAAAAAACACAAAAGGTAAGGGACCCACATTTTTCTAAAGGAACAGCTCTGTGTACGTGGTCACTTTACGACACCCGGCAGGCGTGTGCACTCTGGGGCGCATCACTGCATCGAAGCTCTGGCCACCCAGGAGATTTGGCTACAGCAGAGGGCAATTGATCACAAAATCAATTTGAATCTCTTGCCGCTGCCCTTCTATTCTGTTCCTATAATATAAATTCGACTTTTTTAGAGTCCACATATATGTTGGATTGCACTGTATTTGTGTTCCTGTGTCTGACTTTTTTCACTTGGCATAACGGCTCTCAGGTTCATCCACGTTGGGAATGTAAATTAGTACAGTCACTTGGGAATACAGTGTGAAGGAAGGTTCCTCAAAAGCTTAAAAGCAGATCTACCATATGACCCATCAATCCCATCGAAGGGTATATATCCAAAGGAAATAAAATCACTCCCTCAAAGAGACCCTGCATTCTCATGGTGCTTGCAGCATCATTCATAATAGCCAAGATATGGTAACAACCTAAGTGTTTCGATGATGAATAGATTAAAAAGAACGTGGTCTGTACAGCTAAGAAGCTCCTGACAGCATCTGGTCGGCATGGATAACGGTGCATATACAAGGGTGGTCAGAGCAATGAAGTAAATCACAGAGATGCTCATTTTCCCAGGGTATACTCCAGTCCTTACAGGCACATCCTTTGTGTGTATAATGAAATATCACACAGCCTTAAAAAGAAGGAAATATGCTATTTAAAGACAATGTGGAGGCACCTGTCATGGAAACTTTGTAAGAGTAAAATCTCCGACACTGTGTGGTTCTTGACAAGAATATGAATGGTCTTGGCTAATGGAGTATTAGAAAACCTAATAGTCTACAAACCATGAAAAAAATGGGAAAGTTTTTCTCAAAAGTATAATTCTTACCTGCATGATGGTTGTTGGCTACTTTACCCCAGTAAATAAAGTGTTGTCAGATAAGATTCTAAGGCATCACTCCATTCCTAACCCTTGTGGCAGATGGGACTGCAGCTCCCAGTCCTTCTAACCCTGCCTGTACACTGTCCCTTGTCATATGACTTTGTGTTATCATTCAGTACAGCAAGGTGTATTTCCACCCCATTTTTGCTGGGCTTGATCACAGACCTTTCTTTGATTAACTGAAGTGGGCAGAAGTTATGCATCTCAGTCCCCAGCGAGACCTGAAGGCAGTGGTTTTCAACCCATGTGCCATGAGAGGATCTTAGGTATGCTGAGACAATTTTATTTATTTATTTATTTATTTTTGCTTTCTATCATAATTTTTTTTATTTCAACAGATTATGGGGATAAGTAGGTTTTGATTACATAGATGAATTTTCCAGAGCTGATGTCTTAGATTTTAGTTTAATCGTCACCCAAGCAGTGTGCAGGGTACCCAATAGATAATTTTTCTTTCCCTCACTTCCCTGCCACCCACCCACCTTCTAAGTTTCCAATGTCCATTATACAACTCTGTATGTCCATGTGTACCCATAGTTTAGCCTCCTACCTATGATGCAGTATTTGATTTTTCCATTCCTGAGTAAATTCACTTAGGATAATGGTCTCTAGTTCCATCCAAGTAGCTGTAAAAGAAATTATTCCATTCTTTTTAATGGTTGAGTAATAATCCATGGTGTGTATATACATTTTCTTTATCCATTCATTGGATGATGGGCACTTAGGTTGATTCCATATCTTTGTGATTGTGAACTGTGCTGCAATAAACATACAACTGTAGGCATCTTTTTGATATAATGACTTTTTTCTTTCAAGTAGATAACCAGTAGTGGGATTGCAGGATCAAATGGTAGATATACTGAAAGTTCTTTGAGAAATCTCCATAATGTCCTCCCTAGAGATTGTACTAATTTACATTCCTACCAATAATCTAAATCATAATTTTCAAGTAGATGATTATTACTGTGTCATACAAATGCATCACAATTTATTTAAGAAATTCCCTATTGGGGACAATTTTTCAATATTATAAAGAACGCTATGCCAAATAGCTTCATATACCAATTAGTTATTATGCTTTCCTGATTGTTGCCTTTAAATTCTTAGACGTAGAGTTGCTGGGTCAAAAGTTATTAACCTATTTAAGCATGTTGAAACTTGTATCTAAATTGCTTTCTTTCTTTTTTTTTTTATTAAATCATAGCTGTGTACATTAATGCTATCATGGGGTATAATGTGTTGGTTTTACATACAATTTGAAATGCTTTCATCAAATTGGTCAACATAGCCTTCATGGCATTTCCTCAGTTATTGTGTTAAGATAATTTTTAAAAATAATTAATGAAGTTATTTTTGAAAGCATAGTAAGCACATTCTTCATTTTAATCTTTTTTTTGATCAGCATAATTTAAGTGTGCTATGGAAGGTCAACTATGGGTGAAATGTGCCATGAGATAAAAAAAGATTGGAAAAACACTGCCTAAGAGTTATTCTCTATTTTACCTCTTTTGCTTTCCTTTGATCCTTTCTACCTGAACTTCTGGGGGCAAGCCTAGGGGATTGATATGACACTAAGAGGAACACCTGACTTGAAGACCCCAGTAAGAAAAAACACCTGTTCTTGTAAGTCAATGATGCCATGAAATGTTCTGTGAGTAGCAAATGCTGACTGATACAGCACTTCTGTACTCGTAAAATTTCAAGGGCTTCCCACAACCTAAAGAATGGAGACCATAAAACCTAAGTTTAATGCAGTCTTCAATTTTTCTTTACCTGTCTCTTCAGTTTTATCTTTTTCAATTCCCTTTCACTAACCTAGACTTTTACGGAGACTGCTGTATATTTCAGTCCATGAGAGATTATCACCTAAACCACCTTTCCACGGCCAAGTCCAGTACATCTCTTGCAGAGCATGTTCTGTAAAAACCTCTCCATTTCCACAGGCTTTCTCTTTCTCCATGGGCCCTCTTATTATTTTATTTTATTTATTTTATTTATTTATTTATTTATTTTGAGACAGAGTCTCACTATGTCACCCTCATAGCCACCTCTAACTCTTAGGCTTGACTCAGCCTCCCAAGCAGCTGGAACTACAGGTGCCCTCCACAAAGCCCAGCTGTTTTGTTGTTGTTGTTGTTGTTATTGTTGTCATTGTTGTTTAGCAGTCTGGGGCCAAGTTTAAACCTGCTAGCCCCAGTGTATATGGCCGGCACCCTAACCACTGAGATGTAGGTGCCAAGCCCTCCATGGGCTCTCTTAAAATGAATCACTTTCTTCTGGTCTCACTTCATGTCTTTAAATCTGTCAATACAGATATTTAGTATCAACGTACCTTATGAAACTGTCTTTAGTAGCACAGTACGCTTACGAAAAAGCTTTACCTGCGTTGGTGACAGGAAATATCCTGCTATCATGCTAGAATATTGGGTAGTACATTACCACAATGTTTTGCACATAGGGGCAAATTCATTGGATTTAATTGAATTACTGAAAGAAAATATTATGGATGATATTTCTCAAAGCATAAGATGGAAAAATGTTGGGTGAGGAGATCAGTGAACAATTAAGTCTCCATAAATATGACTTGTCATAATTTTCTCAGACTCAGTCATTAACAGCAGATGGAAATTGATCACCACAGATTAGTCCTATAGCTACAACTAATGCACTCAGCATGGGAGGCATGGACAGACATGTAGGCAGGAGCACCCAACCTGCACAGAGTCATTCTACATGCCCAGGAGCTACACAGTAGGGTGCTGGGATACCATGTTTCCCTGAAAATAAGACACTGTCTTATATTTATTTTTTCTCAAGAAGACAAACTAGGGCTTATTTCAGGGGATATCGTAAGTCTTTATTAAGTATAATACAACAATCTACATTTATTCAAATACAGTTAAGTCATCTTCTTCTGGAACCTGACAGGGGGAGCGGACCTTGTTGGTGGGACTGGCGCTAGTGATGCATGAACTCCTTTCCCCTAGCTGTTTGCACATGCTCAATAGGATGCCTGCAACGCGGTTATCACCCATTACTAGGTCTTATTATCAGGGTAGGGCTTATATTTAACAAACGCATGGGAATCCAGCTAGGGCTTATTTTTTGGGTAGGTCTTATTTTCAGGGAAACAAGGTAATACTTGTCCTCAGGGAAGTCTTTCTATGGGTAGTAGGGCCTCTAGTCAACAAAACCAACAACATACAACTAAATTCAGAACTTACCTCTGTAGCTACACTGAGACACATTGGTAGATAGAAGGAAAGGCTGATAGTTCTCATTTATAAATGGAGAAAGTCCAGTGGAAACTAATACTTTAACTAAAATAGAGTTAAAGTCACCTCCCAGGACACCTCTGTTCTCAACCAGACCAAATCCTCCCTGGTTGTGCTTTGGCAATGGGTTTAATACATATTTGTCTTAGTCTGTTTCTGCTGCTGTAACAAAATACCTTAGATGAGTAATTTATGAATAATAGAAATTTATTTCTCAGTTCTGGAAGCTGGTGAGTTTAAGATTAAGGTGCCAGCAGACTTGGTGTTTGACGAGAGCTTGTTGTCTGCTTCTACCGTGGTGCCCCCTTGCTATGTCCTCACGAATGAAAGAGATGGTAGGTCCCTCTGAGGCGCCTTTCATAAGGGCAGTAATCCACTCACGAGGGAGGGCAGAGCCAGCATGACTTGGTCACTTCCCCAAAGGCTCCACCTCTTAATATCACCACAATGGGAATGAAATCTCAACAAGAATTTTGAGGGAACCCCACATGGAAACTACAGCAACTTTTCACTGAACGTCACTAACAAGGACCAGACAGTGGCAAAGGGGCCATGCCTTCAGTAGCACTTTCACGAGCATCTCTAGAAATCCGGGAATTATTAATACATGTATTTGCAAGTCATTTTATTTATTTGGAATAAAGGTAGGGTTTAATGTGCATATAGACTCCTTACTTAGCTTAAAACCTCTTATAGACAGACTCCTTATAGACAGATTAAGAGTCACGGTTCTCATCCAATCACTTTCCACCTTCTTATCTTGTGTCAGGAAAGTCCTTCTCCTTACTGGTCACTCTTAGACTATGACATCTATATTCTTATTTCTAAAGTGGGGGGTTTGTGCGAAGATTCCAAGGACACCACGTCTACGTATCTGGAAACGTGGTCGTGAGCACCTGGGCTCCTTTAAATTGGTCATCTCCGGTGCTGTGTGGAATCTTCTCTAGTGAGAAATTGTTGTTTCAGAAAGGGATAGTATGAAAATTTGTGGAACCATAATTTTTTGTCAAGAGTTCCAAAGAAAATTATAAAGATTACTCTGAAACTGCAAACACTTTATAAAGTCACAATATAGGGCAGTGTCTGTGGCTCAGGGACTAGGGCGCTGGCCCCTTATGCCGAGGGTGGCAGGTCCAAACCCAGCCCCGGCCAAACTGCAACAAAAAATAGCCAGCTGTTATGGTGGGTGCCTGTAGTCCCAGCTGCTCTGGAAGATGAGGCAAGAGAATTATCTAAGCCCAGGATTTGGAGGTTGCTGTGAGCTGTGATGCCACGACACTCTACTGAGGGTGAAAAAGTGAGACTCTGTCTCTAAAAAAAAAAAAAAAAAAGTCACAATATAAACTGGCTGGAGCGACGTGATATACAGATAGAGGTATATCTTCAGTTTAAGCTTAGTCTAACAAAAAATGTTTTCCTTCATACGAAAGAGCAAAGGTTATAAATAAAATATGAACAAGAAAAACGATTACCAGCATTTTCTCGTCTTAAATCAAATCAGCACCAGAGAGCAATAAAAGTTTCTTTTGCGCTTTCCCAAGCATTAGTAAGAAGGTTTATGATTGGAAAAATTCATTTCCAAATACTTTTATGTATTTGCTTTGCCATATGTTTGAAACTAGGCTTCTAACTATCTCCCTGGATACACCAGTGTGCTTACAACAGTGATTATTTCCAATGGAATCTTGGAGAAATACAAGAAAAATAACAGTAAATGAAACAATGCATGTGTGGTTTTCAGACGTGGACAGATTTAATATAAATTGAAGTGTTTGGTGTATCTCCCCTTTCTTAAAACCTACAGAATAATTTTAATTGTAAAAATTAAATGAGAACACGTAATAGTGTGTATTAGCCTTAATTTGGCATTGAGACGGGTATGCACAGCCCACCATGGTCTTTAACTTAATTCACAAATTGCCCTTAGGCAAGAAAAGCTTCCAACGTGCTAAGCACAGAGGTTCTCATTTCCTTCCTGCTGCTGATCTTGAGACCTCTCTTCCTCCTCTCCCTCCATCCCCACCCTTTTGGTAGCCTGGATGCTTCACACCCATTTTCCCAGTTCTACTTTTGTGCAGTCAGTGGGAGCAGATGGCGGAGGGGGAGACAAGAAGGGACGCTGACCCTCTGACAGCCCATCTTGCCTTTCTCCATGTGCTACTGCCCAGCTGATCTCACCTGCAGCACTTCAGAACCCGGGTAGTAGCTCCGGCCTCATCCCCAGCTTCCGGTCAGGGCCCCTCTCACCCCAGGGGTGAAATGCTTAGATCTTACTGCTGTCCCTTGAACGGCACCTAAACAGCCAACACTGTCACTAAAGTGGTCTTTATTTTCTTATAAGGTTCAAGTTAAAGAAGATAAAAAAATAGAAAAGGAAGTCTTACCAAAAGGGAGAGAGTATAACTGTTGAAATTACAGAGTTGTCACTAGGTTAGAATGATCACTTCAGATAAAATAAGGAATGGTTAAGTTGGTTCATGGATTTATTGTTCCACTCTCTCTCTTTTCTTTCTCCCTCCCTGCTTCCCTTTCTGCCTCTTTTCCTCTCTTCCTCCCTTCCTCTCTCTCTCTCTCTATCTATCTCTCTGTCTTTACAAATATTTACAGAAATCTACTATATACCAGGCACTGTGCTGTGTTCTAAGTTTTCAAAGTTAAAAAGGAAAAAAAAACATCATGCTGCATTGGTCAGGACAATTTTATTCATTTTTATTTTTTAATTATTATTATTTGACGCAGAGTCTCACTATGTCGCCCGTGGTAGAGTGCATGGCATCACAGCTCACAGCAACCTCCAGCTCTTGGACTTAAGCAATTCTCTTGCCTCAGCCTCCTAAGTAGCTGGGACTACACCCACAATGCCCGGCTATTTTTTATTGTTGTTTTGCTGTCATTGTTTAGCAGGCCCTGGCCAGGTTTGAACCCACTAGCCCCAGTGTATGTGGCTAACACCCTAGCTGCTGAGTTACAGGCATCCTGGAGCCAAGGACAATTTTAAATCACGTGACAATGGTTGATTTCTTGCTTTTGTCAAAGTCTGATGAGGTGTTTTGGATGTGCTAATTCAGAGCTCCCCTCTCCCTGAAGGCCACCCCTGGATACTCTGCATTTAGCAGGCTCATAAGCCACCAAGGAACCAAGGAAAGGATAGCACAGGGTGTTCTGTCGCCAGCCCTGGAAGGGGTGTGCGTGACTTCCACAGCTCCACCGCAGAATTCAGTTGTGTAGCCCTCTGGCGACCGTAAAGGGAGGCTGGAAATGTAATCTGCCCACGTGAACAAGAAGAGGAAATGGAATGAGTGACATCTAGCCCGTCTCTGCCACATACAGGAATTTCTAATGATATAATCATGAGGTGATGAAAAGACTAGTCCCTTTCTGTAACTATTTGTTAGATGAAGAAGAGAACTCAGAGGGTGAGAACGACTAGAGGATAGGGTGTGATGGAGTGAGATGGAGAAAAATAACCAGAGGAGTATAAGAACTTTCATAATTTTCCATGTTTTTCGAGGGAGAATTTTCTTAGAAATTCAGGTCAGACAATTCTTTGTCTTGACTCCCCTTTTCCTTATAGCCATGATCAGTTCCAGCGTGCCAGAGTGATTACACTCACATTCAACTTGCTGTGTGCCGAGCGCTTTTATGAATGCTTCCTCTACATTTAGGCATGTAATCTTCATAATGCTTTTATGAGATAAGTGCGAGTATTATCACTCCCATAATGATGAGAAGACAGAGGCACGAAGTGTAACTGCCCAGTCACACTCTGGTCACTGGGGCAATGAAGATACTTCTCCGCATTTCCAAATGCAGTTTGAGGACCGGGTGCTAACCTGAGTGACGGCCTCCAGACACATTCCACCAGCATCTGACCTATGTCACTGCAGCGGACAACTCAGGCCATCTGTACTTTACGGTGACCTGTGTCTCATATCTGGCTACTTTTAAGAACTTCCCTTTGATACTTGGAAATTTCTCTATAATATGATAAGGAGTTATTTTTATTTTTTCCTCATTAGATTTCTTGGTCTTCTGAATCTAAGGATTGATATATTTTATTATTTCTGGAATATTTTCAGCCATTATCTCCTTGAATTCCCTCCCCATTCTCTGCGTTTCCTGGGAGGAACTTCAGTTAGACATATATCTGGTCTCCCTCTAACCTCTATGTTCTCGATGTTTCCCTTTCATATTTCCCATATTCTGTGTCTCTCACTTACATTTGTTCTAATTTCTTTAGCTCTACTTTCTGCTAATTTACAAATTTTCTTCTCATCAAATCCTAATCTGCTATCAAACTGAAACATTGATTTGCTAATGCCAAACTTTATTAACTTTTTGAAATTCATTTTGATGTGCTTTATACATTTACTTTTTTGATGATAATTTGCTCTTCCATCAACTTTTAGTGAATTATTTTATATCTTTAAACATACTAAACACATTTATTTTATATTTTCCTGTGTTATCAATTCTAACACCTGCAGTTTTTTTTGTTTGTTTGTTTAAGACAGAGCCTCAAGCTATCCCCCTGGGTAGAGTGCTGTGGCTTCACAGCTCACAGCAACCTCCAACTCCTGGGCTCAAGCGAGTCTTCTGCCCCAGCCTCCCAAGTAGCTGGGACCACAGGCGCCCACCACAACGCCCGG
>CAUYQV010017362.1:0-36091 GCA_963574575.1 Galagoides demidoff
CCATGGCATCACAGCTCATAGCAACCTCCAACTCCTGGGCTCAAGCGAGTCTCCTGCCTCCGCCTCCCAAGTAGCTGAGACCACAGGCGCCCACCACAACGCCCGGCCATTTTTTGGTTGCAGCCATCATTGTTGTTTGGCAGGCCCGGGCTGGGGATTTGAACCTGCCACCTTAGGTGTACGTGGCTGGCGCCTTAGCTGATTGAGCCACAGGCACCGAGCCGAGTTATATCTTATTGATGGAGCCTTCAAAACAATTCTTACTGAGGTATTGAAAACAAGATCAGCCAATGGGGAATATGGGCTAACTCTAGTGCTCAGCCCTGGCTACAGTTGCAATGTGTGGATAGCTGGGCTCTACCCTGTGCAAGGAGTAGGCACATCTTTTAGGTCCCACCGGTTATTGTGATGAGAGCTGCCCACAGGGTTTAGGGTCATTGGTAACCAACTCTGCTGGCCTCTGGCAGGAACTATAATCTGACAGAGGACCAGGTAACAGTCCTGACTGTGGGCTTGGAGAAAGAAGACAAAAACTTCCTCAATGTACTTTTTCTTGGTCATTCTTCAGAATCAGATCAGTAGCCTCCTCTTCCCTCTTTGTTTCTTCACTTTTAAGCTGTGAATGGGAAGATACAGGATTGAGATTTCATTTGGGGAAATAAACTTTGTTCACATCAACAAGCTCTGTGTAGCAACAGTGTTTTTGATGCCTTTTGTAATCCACCTATTTTATACCAAAAAAGACATGGCTCAGTCAAATTTTTGCTGGTCATTCCTTCACTCTACCTCCAGCCATTTTTTAGTTAGGGAACTAGAAGTAGGTTGGTAAACAGTCTTGGTTCTAGTAGCCCTTCTTCAGTTTACTTTTCTGAGATGTCTGGAAAAGGCAGGCATTTCCTGCTGTGTGGATACTTAAAGGAGATTTGTATGTTTCTCTTGCCCCCCCTTAAGGCTTCTCATTTATTTGTCCTTTACAAGATCAATATTAGTTATAAAAAAGAATCCTAGGACACCAAAAAAGTAGTAACTGTTTTTTTCTTTGGGGATGGTGAATCAAATTCTGGATTTGAATTGAAAACAGTCCCTTGTGGCTATTTTTAATTATATTGCTGCCATTATTCCTGTATTCAACAAAGATTTATTTAGTGCCCACTGAAGACCAAGCATTGTTCTAGAAAGAGTTGGCATTATAATGACTGCAGCACTCTATGGAGTAGGGCAGTAAGAAGGCTGCAGTTTGTGGTTGAATTCCAGTAGCAAACTAGAGAGGAAACTGTGTATCTTCTCATGAGAAAGAGTAGCCTTAAATCCTTAAGGGCACAGCCTCTGTAGCCTGACTGCCTGGATGCGCATTCCAGCTCCACACTTCATTAATTTGATACCTTCAGCAACTTAAAGTTATTTGATTAAGAGTATCTACTTCATAGGTGGGTTGGTAAACATTAATATAGAGCAAAACCTTGAGCATTTAGGAACTCAGTAAGCCTTAGTCACCCACATACGCGTTCTAAAACCACACTCTGCTTTGCAGGTTTGAAAAGCCCACAGTTAACTAGGAAAATTAGTGAATGGGATGTGAGTGCTGAATTTGCCAGGTGCTCCTTGTTTGTGAATTTTGGTTCTTGCCAATACCCTGAGATGGCCCTCAGTGGCCTGTGTGGTCGTCTCTGGAGAGGTGGGTGTAGGCAGCAGGGCTGGATGTTCGATGATGCTGCTTGCTGTCCTGAACTCAGCTGGCAGGAGAACTCCTCAGACTCCTCTTGAGATGGAATTGCAGCTCCTTGGACAGACTTTGCTTTACTGCATTTTTGTGGTTTCTTCTCTGTGACAGGCAGGAGTGTGGGAAAACCGGAAACAGCTCAGCATCAAAAATGCACAGAAGGGGGAAAAAGCAAAGATTTCTTCAGAATTTAAGTAATATAATCCAAGTATCAAAAGGCATGCTGTGAGGCGTTGTTCCAGGAAATAGTTTCCAATTTGCCTTTAAAACTCTAGCCTAAGTCTCTGAAGCTAAGTTAGTACTAATGGAGACTTTAATGTTCTCTTACAGGTAAAATGTACACTGTTTTGATGGCCCCACTGCTTTCAAATATTCTTCTGACTTTTAGGAACAATAATATGAACAATCTTTATGAAGTATCTGGATACAATTTTCTTAAAAATATTGATAAAGCATATTTTATATTAATTTTAGATTTACAGAGAAATTGTAAGGCTAGCATACAGTTCCCATGTACCACTCACCCAGTTCTTTCCATTGTTAACATCTTACATTGCCAGGAAACATTTGGAAAATCTGCCATACTAAGAAATTGTCATTTGCATATTACTGTGAACTAAACCTCATACTTTATTTGGATTGATAAAGTTATTATTATTTTTTTTTTTAGAGACAGAATCTCACTTTATTGCCCTCGGTAGAGTGCTGTGGCGTCACAGCTCACAGCACCTGCCAGCTCTTGGGCTTAGGTGATTCTTTCGCCTCAGCCTCCCGAGTAACTGAGACTATAGGCACCCACCCCAACGCCCAGCTATTTTTTTTGTTGCAGTTTGGTCAGGGACAGGTTTGAACCCACCACCCTCGGTATATGGGGCCAGGGCCCTATTCCTTGAGCCACAGGCAGCACCCTGATAAAGTTATTTTTAATCTAAGGAAACTTTTCATGACTCCTAAAATTGAGATCCTGAGTATCCATTGGTGATATTCTCACTATTCTGAAGTAATTCTTATCCCTAGCCACCATTACAAGTTACCCAATATCTCTATGACTCAGTTTCTGATTTTACAAAAGGAGTAACAATAATAATAATAGTGCCTACCTCATAGATTCTTAAGAGAAGTAGATGAATTAATGAATGTCAAGCACAAATACAGTACCAATACATAATACATGCTAAACACACTAAATATTATGTTTAGAGATGAGATAGCATTTCAAGAAATTTTTACATAATTTTTTACTTTCTTCTTACAAGATATGTTGCTTCATTGGCTTGGATCTTATTATGGCCCTACTGTGGACTCTGGCTCAGTTCAGATTAATCAGGAACCCTCAGTTATGACTATTGATGCTGAGTCACACTCAGGAATGCCATAGTTGCCCCAAGAGACACAACTAATAAGTTGTAATGAGCTTTTGACCGTGCCAAGCCCTGTATTTTTTTGAGTTGAACTTCAAACTTCTAACACAGAAGTTGGCATTAGACAAACATAGAAGCAATTTCCAAAAGCATCAAAGTTTCCACATCCTAGAGGGTTGAGTTTAGAGAACAATAGAACATTAAAGATGGAATGTCCTTTCGATTTTGGTGCAAAGGGAGTTGAGAAGCAGAAGGGCTTGGAGTCCTGTTTCTTCATGATAATGCTGGAGTCACTTTCCCTCTAAAGGTTTCATTTTCCCATCTGTAAAACAAAAACTGCTTGCTGTCCCTACTGAATAATTATCCACAATAACTTGTTTTCTGTCTATTCTGTTGAAAGCTTTTTTTATGAGCACATTTGTTTTTTAATCCTGATACTTTATAGGCTTTTCCTCATGCTTTCTTGGCCCAGTAGTTCTTTGTTATTGCTCTAAAATTTGTATACTTACGTTTCTTATAGCTAAAATCTCATTTTTCAATTCTGTGAAGAAAATTATTTAGAATGTTTTCCCACCATTTCCATAGTGCCAGTAGTAGCCTTTCTTGATTTCCTTCTGTAATGTTTGCAACACCTCATAATTTAGTACCCGCTTCAGATCCTCCTTTCAAAACTATTTGTGGTATTTCTTCCCAGCAGTCAGCTGGACTGAGAAGGATGACAGCCTGTGAATAACTCCATGCATCTAAACTGTCTTTTCCTTGTCAGTGACCTTTTTTTCAGATCCAGAATCACGCTCTCCAGGAAGTATGGAGAAAGAAACCTGAGGAGATTGACGTTTGCCAAGGACATGGGCAAAACTCATAGACAAGAGATAAATTTGAAAGGCAGGGTCAAAACCTTTTATAACTTGGGAGGCTTCTCTAGAGAAACCCAGACTGAACTATGGTACTTTTCTTTAAGTAGCTGGGATTACTGTTCCTTACTCGGGTTTTAGGATAATCTGCATCAGTGTGACCACAGTGGAAACTGAAGGTAACTCCTTTGTCAGTACCCAGGACAGTGGTGTTTGTTACAGGCTGCCAGGAATTGGGAGAGGGTGAAGTGGTCAGGAGCTAAGGAGCCTGGGAGAACCAAATGCCAGTCAGTGTAACCTGAATGTGTGGTGAAAGATGTTTAGAGGTTCATGTCAGATGAGTATAAAAATAAACATCAGGTTAAAAAGAAAAGTTATATATTTTTAACACGCAAATCATTAAAGTGGGAAAATTCTAGGGCAAAGTAATCAGTAGTTATAATGCTCCAAAAGTTTCTTGATGTGAACATAAAAGCTGTCATATTCTATGTTAAACATCTTCTGTTGTTAGCCTTTTAGCCTTTTATTATGTGTAGTTTTCAGAAACATAATCAAATCTGTGGCATTTCCATTGTTAAACATAGGGTTCTCTAAATTAGGTATTTCCAAAATACGTAATTGTAAAATTTTTGTGCTACAGATAAAGGATTGGAGGCATAGTGTGGGGCTGTGAATGTAGCAAGGGACACAGATGATCAGTGGCCAAGCCACAACTGGAACTCTTATCACTGATTTCCAAGGTTCCTACCAATTCACCCAAATACATCTGTGCAGCAAATGGCATATTAATTATTTTAAAACATTTCTTTTGAAAAAATACCACATACTCACTTAGGAACTCATTCACCTCCCTTTCCATACCAGTTTTACCACTCAAAAGAGAGTTAATGCTGTTCTCATGTTAAAGGTGTTGGGGGAAATTCTGTTAGACGGAGCACAGAAAGTATTGGATGGAAAAACAATATTGATGGCTTCGGTATAGTGCCTTCCTGAGAGAGTGCAATACTCCAGACAACCCCTCTTACTCAGAGTTGCAGGGCCTAACAGTGGGAAGGAGGTGGGCACTGCCCTGAGGCTCTCTTTCTTCTGTTGTCCTTCATCATTTGCATCTCAGTGATGGCATTAGGGCTTAGAGTTTGTTTTTGGCAGCGAGGAGGGTACTATCAAGAATACCTAACCAAGAGTAGGCTGATCATGTGTGGTTCATAGGGGAGGAGAGGAGTACAAGAGTCACAGAGTGATGGCCCATCCTTTGGGGATTCATATTTGTGTAATTTAAATTAAACTCTTTCCATCCCTACCTGCTTGGCTGTTAAAATAGTTGTTGAAATAGTAATATAGCTCTTGGACATTTCCTATCCTTCACTTTCCTTCTTTCTTATCTGAGTAGGAAAGTAACCTTTTTAAAAGAATATGGGCAAGAATTTATATAGAATCTAATAGAATCCATATCATTTCCTCCATGAACATAAGCCCTTAATGGCAAACTTAGACTTTCTTCTCTAAGAATGAGCAAACACTGAAAAATCTTGGGGTTTGGAAGTAGAGAGTAGAGCTTAAAGAAGGCATCAGGAAAAGATCCAGAGACACTGTCAACCTCTGAAATGAGTTTAAGCAAGAAAGGAACATTTTAGAAAACGTATTTTCTTAACAAAATTTAGGATAGAGTGCATTTGTGTGAAAAGATAGAAAAGAGTATTATATTGAAAGAGCAAGCAGTCTGAAGCCAGGGGAGGCGAGAACTACCTAAGTGAAAAATGTAATTGAATACAGTGAATAGACATTGGGCATTGCAGAAAATTGAATTCATGAACTAAAAGACAAATGTCTAGAATTCTGAAGAAAAGGTACACAGAGGTAATAATGATGAAAGAAAAGATAGATTCAAACTTAAGTAAGGAATTCCAGAAAGAGAATAGAAGTAATATTCAGTACTATAGGCAAATAAAACCTAAGGACAAAGAGTTTTGAACAATATAGCTAAGATTAAATCAATAGGTATACAACTTTGTGCCCAACTATAGGAATAGTTTCTCAAACTGAAACACTTCAATTATATCCTCAAAAAGTAAAAATTGTATGGGACTCAATCTCTGACTACTTTATAATAAAAGGAAATATTAAAATAAAACAATGGGCTAAATGCCCACATAATTTGGAAATGTTATAACTTTTTTTAAAATAACTCATCAAAATTGTATGTAGACTATATTAAAAACAAGAATTGGTCCGGGTACAGTGGCTCATACCTATAATCCTAGCAGTCTGGGAGGCCAACTGGGAGGATTGTTTGAGCTTAAGAGTTCAAGACCAGCCTGAGCAAGAGCAAGACCCCATCTCTACTAAAAATAGAAACAAAAAATTAGCTGAGAGTCATGGCAGATGCCCACAGTCCCGGCTGCTTAGGAGTCTAAGGCAGGAGGATTGCTTGAACCCAGGGGCTTGAGGTTGCTGTGAGCTAGGCTGATGCCATAGCACACTCTAACCTGAACAATAGAGTGAGACTCTGTCTCAAAAAAAAAGAAGAAGAAAATAGAATTGTATATATCAAAACTTTATATTTGAAATGTAGTCAAAGATGTACCCAAAGGTAAATTCATAATTTTTGTCATTGCTAAAATACAGAAAGATTAAAAAGAAATTGACCAAGATACAAGTAGCAATCTGGCTTCAGCTGGTGCCCAGAGCATTGTGCTCGAAAGAACTGTGAGGACTTCTCTTGACTTAGCAAGGAAGAGAGCTTCCATAGGTTAGTAGTGTTCACTGCAGATGAGAAATGAGGGGAGCAGTGAATATGCAGCCACAGTCACGTTGTACCTGAAGCAAGGTCTTATCACGTGAAATCAGAAGAGGGACAATAGAACAAAGCTTTTTTAATTCAGACTAACATAAGGGTACATACGATTAGGTTACATTGTTTGCATTTGTTAGGAATATCTGAGTTGCATTTGAACATCATTGTTTTAAGACCTAAAAAAAAAAAAAAAGCTAGGCATGGTAGCTCATGCCTATAATCCTACCACTTTGGTAGGCCGAGGCGGGTGGATTGTTTAAGCTCAGGAGTTTGAGACCAACCTGAGCAAGAGTGAGACCTCATCTCTACTAACAATAGAAAAACTAGCCAGGTCACACCTGTGATCCCAGCTACTTGGAAGGCTGAGTCAAGAGGATCACTTGAGTCCAAGAGTTTGAGGTTGCCGTGAGCTATGACACCACAGCACTCTACCCAGGGGGACTGAGTGAGACTCTGTCTCCAAAAAATAAATAAATAAAATTAAAAACTAAGTAAAGCAGATAAAAGGAAAGCAATGTGAAGTGAAAAGAAAGCCAAAAAATTATTTTTGTTGTTAGTAAATTGATATTCATAAGTGTGATTTGTTTTTTTTTTATTAAATCATAGCTGTGTACCAAAAGTGTGATTTTTTTCTAGCTTGCAAGTCTGTGGCTATTCAGACACATTCTGATTTCCCAAACAGTGATAACACTGAAGGCTATTGAAGGCAAAGGCTTAGTTTCAAACAAAAGAAAAAGTTCACTTTGGACCTACTGACTTCTAGTCAAGTTGGCTCCTAAAGTTCACACTTTTAATAATCCCCCTCTGCTTCTGATACACAGCAATGGTAGATAAAAGAAAACCTACAGAACATAGCCGTGCTTAAAAAAAGATAGAAACATCTCCTTGATCTCAGTATTAAATGAGAATCAGTGAATGAGGCTGAAGCTGTAAGCTTTCTGAACTCTCCTTTGGAAGCAGGCAGTGGCCACCTGAGTTCAGCTCCTGTTGCATACTGAGGCCTACAAGTACCCTACCAAGAAAAAAGATGAAAGCCAGGATCACAATTTGAAAAGGGAACTGATTTCAACTGGGGACAATTTTGCCCCCCAGAGAACTTTTCAAAATATATAGAGACATTATCATAACTTGGGGGGGGGGATGCTAATGGCATCTAGTGGATAGAGTCTAGTGATGCTGCTGAGCACAGGATAGTCCCCCACTATAAAAATTATCCAATCCAAAATGTCAGTTATATCAAAATTGAAAAACTGAAGGATATAGTGAGCTTTTCTAATGGGAGACTGATAAAACTGGGCTCATGAGACGATGGGCCTAAAGACTTAGCAAGATAGTAACATACTCTTGCCTGTTCATGTCTTAGAACTAATCTGGATTGCTAAATATCACTGAGGTAAGGCTCCCCGAATGCCATTATATAAAGCCTGGTTTTGAACTGGTGTCAGGGCACCGAGGTGGAGGCACGTGTTTAATCTTCAGACAGGGAGGAATGAACTAGAAGAGACATAAGAAGGGAAAGGATTCTTTTTCAAAATAAGCCTTCAAACCAAAATTCCACAACACATGCATAAATCTACTACCAAGAACAATTGCCAACATAATCAACAACTGGAGTATGAATTCTTTACAGATAAATGAATATTTCTAAATAGTCAGACATGTTAGATCATGTGTCCAGTGGAATACTGGTGGAACATCGCATGTGGCTCTGAGGGATGTATCAAAAGAAAGACCTAAGGGATAGTTGGACAAGCAAAACTTTAAAAATAGTAACTGAGAATTTTCCAGAATTAAGAAGACATGAGTCTTTAGCTAAAAAATTTGTTCCATGTCCGAAAAGAAATGGTACCTCAAGACACATAATAGTATAACTGTAGAACATAAAACATAAAGAAAAGTCTAAATACTACTGAGAGAAAATTCTCTTTACCTACAAAGGAACACCGAGTACTAGCATTCTCCTCAGCAGTAATGTTGAGGTAAAGTAACCTGGAGTCTAGAATTTTATATATAGCTGAACTGTCATGCACTTGAAGGCAGAAGTCTAAGAGTGTGTAACAGCCCTGAACCTTTACTAGACTGTACAGAGTGAAAGCAGTCCCACTTGGACAACGAGAAACAGTGAGGTGCAACAAAGTTATAAAACATCAGGGCTCAGTGCCTGTGGCTCAAGTGGCTAAGGCGCCAGCCATGTACACCCAAGGTGGCGGGTTCAAATCTAGCCCGGGCCCGCCAAACAACAATGATGGCTGCAACCAAAAAATAGCCAGGCGTTGTGGCGGGCGCCTGTGGTCCCAGCTACTTGGGAGGCTGAGACAGGAGACTCACTTGAGCCCAGGAGTTGGGGGTTGCTGTGAGCTGAAATGCCATGGCACTTTACCCAGGGGGACAGCTTGAGGTTCCTGTCTCAAAAATAAATAAATAAATAAATAAAACATCAGTAAGTGTTCATGACTATAAATAATTACTGGTCTTAAAAAAAAATAAAACATGTTTAAGACAACAACGAGTATTCAATGGATAGAGTCTGTGTCACGTTCAAGGATGGGACATACTGGATAGTTAGGGAAAAAAATACCTAAATAATTGATACACAGTCTATAGCTTTTAAGCCAACAGAGACAGGAAAGTGAAATGTAGCAATTTTATGAATCTAGTGCAAGGCAGGAAAAGAAAAGAGGGATGGCAAATGGAAAATAAAAACTAAGGTAATAGGCCGGGCTTGGTGGCTCACCCTGTAATCCTAGCACTCTGGGAGGCCAAGGCAGATGAATTGCCTGAGTTCATGAGTTTGAAACCAGCCTAAGCAAAAGCAAGCCCCCCCCCTCATCTCTACTAAAAATAGAAAAACTGAGGCAAGAGGATCACTTGAGCCTGAGTTGGAGGTTGTTTTGAGCTATGACACCACAGCACTCTACCCAGGGCAACAGCTTGAGCCTATCTCAACAAAACAAAAAAAACAAAACAAAAACACTACTAAGGTAATAGAAATAAGCCCAAATATACAAGAAGTCAACAACAAATGTTAACAGATTATGCTTTTCCATTAAAAAGATGTTCAAGTTACATCTTTTTAAAAAGTCTGCTTATACGCTGCTTAAAAGAAATATACCTAAAGTATACTTTTCTCACAGAAAAGTAGAAAATAAAGAGTTGGAAAAGGATATACCATAAAAACCTAATCAGAAGGAAAACTGGTATATCAATATTAATATCAGATAAAATACAATTAAGCAAAAAGTCTTAAAAGAGATGAAAAAAAACCACTTTATGCACATTATAAATTCAAAATATACAAAGCCAAAGCTGACAAAATTATAAGGAAAAACTGGCAAATTATCAATCATAGTGGGTAATTTATTTAAAATGTACTTCTATCAGAAACTGATAGGTACTTAATAATTCAAACAAAAACTACTAAAGATTTGAATATTTGAAATGCAAAGTTGATAATTTGCTTTAGTAAGTAGCATTTAATCTTTTGAGGTCACTAGTTATAATAAAAAATATATTTTATATGCAACCCACTAAAAATATCTATCTTTATGTGCACATGAAATTTAAATTTCACAAAATACTATTTTCTGTTCTTTTTTAAAATGCTGATTGTGAGCCCTAACTTGATTTTATAACCAAGTTTGAGTTGAGTATGAGCCACAACTCACAGTCTGAATAGCACTAATAGCTATGCATAGACTCTTATACCCAAAAGGGAAATGTATATTCTTTTCAAGTATACATGGAAAAATTCAGCATATACTATGTGCCAAATGAAGGCTACATAGATTTCCAAATATCAGTTTCAAACATTTCACACTCTTTATCCACAAGTCACTTAAATTAGAAATAATGAAAAGAGAAGTTTTTTTTCAAAAATCTATGTGTTGAGAAAATTTTTTAAATAGAGTACCTGTTACTTATGCATTAAAGAGATAATAAGGAAAATTATAATATATTTAGTACTGAGAGCTATGGAAGTACTAAGCTAATTTGTGGTATAGCTAAGACTGTACTCAAAAGCAAATTTTTTTTTTTTAATGAGATAGCATTTCACTTTGTCTCCCTCTGTAAAGTGCTGTGGCATCATAGCTCACAGAAACTCTTAGGCTCAAGCGATTCTCTTGCTTCAGCTTCACGAGTAGCTGGGACTACAGGCACCTGCCACAATGCCGGGCTATTTTTAGCCACTCTGGCTCAGGCTGGTATTGAACCTATGAGCTCAAGCAATCCACCCACCTTTGCCTCCCTGAGTGCTAGGATTACAGGCATGAAAAACCTCAGAAGCAAATGTTTAATCTTAAATGCATTTATTAAAAAGACAAGAAAGATTAAAAATAAGTGTTGTTATTATTTAATAGGAAAAGCTACTCAAAGGCAACAGAGTAAACTGGTGAAAATAAAGGAAGAAAATACAGAAATTGCCTAGAACAGCCAAGCAGAACATGAGAGAACAGTGCCTCAAACTGTGTTTAGCATAGGGTAGGGTTTCTTTCATTAAATAATTGTTGAAGGAATGAATGAAATCGACAAAAGCAATAGAGAAGATCAGCTCTGGAAAGACTAATGAATAAAAAGAAAGGGCCCACATAAATAATATCAGGAACAAAAAGGACTGTAACCACAAATACTGTGGAATAATGTTTAGTGTATTTATAAAGTGGAGTCCTGTGCACCACTACTGCACAGAAGTCACCTTCACTAAATGTTTCTTGAATTGGTTTTGGAACCAGACCCTAATGGATAAATTCTGTTATTGTCTAAGGATTAGCATGTTAGCTTCTGTGTGTAAAATGCACTCCCTATGTAATCCCTGGACTCTCAGAGGAAAGGGAGAAGCATGCATGTACCTATGTGCATGTAGATATGTTGTAAGGAAAGGTCAAGGTATTTGATTTGTGAACATAAAGAAAAGTCTAAATACTTTTCTTTTAGGGGGCATTCACTTTTTTAACGTAAATTGTTCTCAGGATTTCTTCTCTCCTTTGGGAATTGAAAGAGGCTGTTTATCGCCCGTATTTTACACAAGTGATGAAGTTTGGGAGTATTTGTTTTTAGGACCTTCACAAATGCCTGTTTTGCCACAGCCTGAGTGAGGTCAGCATTTCTGGCTCTTCCTATATAATCTTGAACATTTTCCTTTTCTGGGTCCTTATTTGTACAGAAAGGTCATCTCTGATGTGGTGGCATGAATCCAAGATTAACTTTTACTAAACCATTGAAATATAGAAAACTAGTACCTCTATGTTAGAGAAAGCCTTGAAAAGAACCCAAAGAGAAACAATATAGCCGTAAACCACAGTCAAGTTGTGAAGTAATGAAAAAAACAGACCTTAAAGAAAGCATATCACTTTCAGAAAGGTTTCCACTGATCAAAATAAATAGGCAAAAAACAAACAAACAAAAAAAAAAACAGAGGAAACCACAAATAAAGGATATGAGGATCCACAAAAAAGTGCACCCGAAGCCTGACTGGCAAAGTGGATAATGGGGATATTGCTCATTATAACTCTCCTGGACTTGTGGCCATAAGTATTACGTAGGCTGGCGATAAGGTGTGGTCTTGATGCCAGTAGAATTCCTAGCCAGCCGTTTGGTTGACTTATATTCCGTAAATAGACACTTATGTAGACAAGATCTTTCAAAATGATAAATACAGGCAATATTTCATCTTCTGGGGATATTATTGGTTTGCAGTGCATCACTGAACAACTTGTTTACAAGGCCCAGAAAAGTGGTCCTTTCAGAGTAGGAATAACGCTGATGTCAGGCTCTTTCTCAGGCCTCAGAAGAATGGAAGAGGAATAAGGAGTAGATAGGTGTAGGGCAAGTGAATGTAATTCACAGTTAGGAAGTATACTGTTAATATTTAAGGAAACTCTTTAGGTGCTAGCCATGAGACACCCCAGGGAAAGATATGTCACTATTCGTGGAATTCTACCAGTTTTTCGTTGGTGCTATATACAACCACATTTCTTACTACAGTTTTTAAGTGGCTAATCAGGCAGCCTGCCCCTAAGCAGTTTTTAATAATCATTGACAGTCATCCTCAGAGAAGAGACTGAATTGAGTCTGTCACCACAGCTGAGGTTGTAGTAAGCCGCTAACTCTCAACCTTTGACTCACTTTTCCCTCCCGTCGGCACTTGGACCATATCCAGAAAGATCAGTTAATAACTAGAAACTCACTCTTCTTGGATTTGAACTGTAACTTTTATCTAATATAAATAATGGTAACTTTCTTATCCTATCTTTTTTTTTTTTTTTTTGAGACAGAGTCTCACTTTGTCACCTACAGTACACTGCCTTGGCTTCACAGCTCACAGCAACCTCAAACTTGTGGACTCAAGTGATCCTCTTACCTCAGCCCCCCAAGTAGCTGGGAGTACAGGTGCCCACTACAACACCCAGCTATTTTTTAAAAGATGGAGGTCTCACTCTTGCTCAGGCTGATCTCAAACTCCTGAGCTCAAGCAGTCCAGCCTATCTCCCAGAGTGTTAGGATTATAAGCATGAGCTAAAGTATCTTATCCTATCTTTTCAGTATTTCTCAATGTAAAATTCATATAAAACTCAATAAGTCCAGTTTTTCTAAATTTGTCTTTAGTCACTTCTGTATATTCCCCGTGCACTGTGGTCAGAAAGCAGCAAGTAGAGGAGCTGGGTCAAACACATTTAACTTTCATGTTCAACTATTCAGAGAGAACGAGAGAGTTATAATTTCAATAAAAGTGGCTGAGTCTAGGCCTAGCACAGCGGCTCACACCTGTAATCCTAGCACTTTGGGAGGCCAAGGCAGGTAGATTGCCTGAGTTCATGGGTTCAAGACTAGCCTGAGCCAGAGCGAGACCTCATCTCTAAAATTAGCCAGGCGTTGTGGCGGGCACCTGTAGTCCCAGCTACTTAGGAGGTTGAGGCAAGATAATCACGTAAGCCAGGGGTCCTCAAACTTTTTAAGGGGGGCCAGTTCATTGTCTGTCAGACCGTTGGAGGGCCGGACTGCAGGCCCCGGGACGAGTTGGCTGCTAAGCAGGACAGGCAGTGGCCACAAAAACACCCGGTGGGCCGGATAAATGTCCTAGGTGGGCTGCATGTGGCCTGCAGACCGTAGTCTGAGGATACCTGGTTAAGCCCAAGAGTTTGAGGTTGCTGTGAGCTGTGATGCCACAACACTCTACCAGGGGCCACAAAGTGAGACTCTGTCTCAAAAGAAAATAGTGGCTGATGTTCCAATTAGGATAAGGTGGGAGTATGTTATTTGAATCATTCTTAGTTTCCACGGCCCTTACTTAGAGAAAGAGCATCCCACTGCACTGTTACTTTCCTGCTTAAAGATACATATTTTGGCTCAGTGCCTGTGGCTCAATCGGCTAAGGCGCCAGCCACATACACCTAAGGTGGTGGGTTCGAATCCCCAGCCCAGGCTCGCCAAACAACAGTGATGGCTGCAACCAAAAAATGGCCGGGCGTTGTGGCGGGCACCTGTGGTCCCAGCTACTAGGGAGGCGGAGGCAGGAGACTCGCTTGAGCCCAGGAGTTGGAGGTTGCTATGAGCTGTGATGCCATGGCACTCTACCCAGGGGGATAGCTTGAGGCTCCGTCTCAAAAAAAAAAAAAATACATATTTTATACAACACAGCCCCATCATACAGCCACCTACTTTGTTTGGTGCACAGTCGAGTAAGTTATTCTGACACTGGAAGAAAAGGTGTCGTTGTATGCAAATAGCCTATAGTGAATGCAGAGAGTGTCGATCAATATTCCTAAGTAAAAATGACAGTAATAGTTGATGTTTTTTTAGTCCTTTGTGTAACACACTGTGCTAGGAAGTGCTTCACATTCACCATCTTATTTAACCTTCAACAACCCTATGAGGTACATCCTGTTATCCCTGTTGTTAAGCTATAATACCTGACTTAAGACAACCAAGGGAACACATACATACCTCTCTATGTAAATATTTCCTCAAACACGGAGATTCCCAGCAAAGCAGCAAAGAATAATTGCAGGGGCAAGTACAAATTAACATACAGGCTCTCAGGCTGTGTTTCAAAAGTTCTCATTTAGGAGTGGGCCCTCCAGAAGTTGGAATGTATTTTCCCAAGGAAATGAGGTTATCACCACAAAACCATATTTACCTGTAATGTGCCTGAAGTAGTAATGACAGATCTAAACCATTTTGTGCACC
The DNA here is from genome assembly GCA_963574575.1 of Galagoides demidoff. Classification (NCBI taxonomy): domain Eukaryota; kingdom Metazoa; phylum Chordata; class Mammalia; order Primates; family Galagidae; genus Galagoides; species Galagoides demidoff. The sequence continues at coordinate 14,914 of CAUYQV010017362.1, forward strand.
AGTGTTTCCATGGAAAAATCCACTCAAGAGTTTCCCTTGAATTGCTGTAGACACATTTCTCCATGACAGGAAGTGGAGACCCTATGCTAGAAAAAATAGAATCATTAGAAATGTTCAAATTCTGAATTAGTGGTGGTTCCTAAGGCCTTTGAATGGAGCTAATGGGATGTAGAAGGATGGAAGAGTGAGGAACAGTTCAGGAGGTCTTGGGTGAGGAGCAGGTGAAACCTCGGAAAGTAAAGGGTTGGTTGAGGGTTTCAGAGAGGAGAGGGAGAAGGCCAGAGAGTGTTAGGAACCCAGAACTCACTGGGTCTAACCCCCTGCACCCGGGGACTCTGCTCACGTCTCACGCAGCTAGGTCCCTGTATACCGCCTCTGTTTCTTCTACTGACCCAAAGATTTTGCCTGCTTTCTTCCCTTTTGAGCTAATCTGTGAAACTGAGACCAGTCCCAGGGCTTTTCTCCACTTAGCTGCTCCCAAAGCAAGCACAGTGGCCCAAGGATTTTTCACTTCTCCAAAGGAAAGAGCTTGTCCCAGGCCCTCCAGAACTTTTCCTTTTTCACTTGGATCTAGAAGAGCTAATATCAGTCTATAGATGCTTTGGGTGGGTTTTGGTGTCCCAGATGGGTCTGAAAGAAAATGCATCAACATTTCAGAGGTAGCCCTCCAAGGCTGGGGCTTATGGGAGGAAGGAGAAGTCCCCTGCTCCTTTCTCTTCTGACTCTCTCCATTCTCCCTTGTGCTCAAAACCAAGAGCAGAAAGAAAAGAGTAGGGCCCAATTCCCAGCTTGCCAGAGGGGAAGGGCTATAAGACAGTGTGATTCTTGCATTTATGCTGGGTTGTATTTTTTTTCCAAAGGGCATGTCTCTTTCAGAGCTTATATGTTGGCGAGGATGACACATATTAAGCAACCAGTTATATAATTTTATACTTTTAATGATAAATGTAATGAAAGAGTTACAGAGAGCTATATGAGACTATAAAAGGAAGAGTTGACATGGTCTGTAGGATATCAAACTAGTTCTAGAATTTCTGAGACATGTGACTGGGAAACTCTGCCCAGAGAATCATATACACTCTGTCCTGTCTCTTGTCAAAGTTGGCATGAGAGGAAGTGCTGTACACATATAACAGTTTCTCAACCTCAGCATTACTGACATCTTGGATGATATAATTCTTTGTTTTGGAGCACTTTCCTGTGCACTGTGGGATGCTTAGTGCATCACTGGCCTCTATTCACTAGCTGCCAGTAGCACTGAATAGTTGCAGAATGTCTTGACATTGCCACATGTCCTAGGAGGTGAGGGGCGAGAAAATCTGTCCTTCCTACCTTCCCCAGCTGAGAACTACTGCTGTACATGAAACTTTTTTTAAGTGTGTTTTGTATGATTTATCTAAGCCAATACCAGGAATTTAATTTATTCAATAACCAACAATTTATTGAGTAACTATTTTGTATCAGACACTGTTCTAGACACAACATCATAGCCTGTGCTTTCTCTGTTGAGACAGGATCTCACTCTGTTACCCAGGCTGGAGTGCAGTGGCTATCATAGCTTACTGTAACCTCCAACTGCGGGGCTCAAGTGATCCTCCCACTTCAGCCTGCCAAGTACCTGGAACTACAAGTACGTGCCCAACTAAGTTTCCTACTTCTTGTAGAGACAGGTTCTCACTATGTTAGCCAGGCTGGTCTTAAACTCCTGGCCTCAAGTGATCCTCCTGCCTTGGCCTCCCAAAGTGCTGAGACTATAGGCATGAGCCACCACACTGAGCCAAAGCCTATGCTTTCTTAATGCTGTATTTCAGTGGGGGAAAATGGACAATACATTTTAAAAGATGTAATCCTTCCAACTTCCAAAGAAGGGTGTAGGTTGGTCATAGGGCTCCTGTCTCATGACTTTGAACAAAGTCTTGAAAGAAGCAAGAGAATGAGCCACATAAGAGGAAGCATCAGGAGCAGGAGGTGAAGCCATTGGAGGCCTGTATTCATCTCACCTTTCTGTCTGCAGGTCTAATCAAGCTCCTTTGTGTTTCAGAGGGTCCTCCATAGAAGGGCAGCTGAATGGACTCCCGAGCAGCCTTAACTCTGCAGCCTGTATGCCCATCACCAGCTCCACAGGTTAGTGGCACCAGCTCCTCTGCAATGGGGTAGCAGGGAAGATGCTAGGCTTGGCACATTCTCTCTTCTGCCTCCAAAGAGAGCACCAGCTCAAAGGAAATATCCAGATTCTTAAAGCATTGACCAATTGGCATTTTTGTGACATTCTTCTTTAAAATAATTTTTAAAGCCTAGGATAGGCATTTTCTAGAACTAGTTTAGGGTAATTAAAACTCCCCAGTCTGGTTGAATGCTGTCAGATTTTCAGTGTTTAGTAAAAATGCCCAGTCAGTGAAATTGACTGGTATTTCACTCTTTTTTTTTTTTGAGACAGAGTCTTAAGCGGTTGCCCTGGGTAGAGTGCTGTGGCGTCACAGCTCACAGCAACCTCAAACTCTTGGGCTTAAGCAATTCTCTTGCCTTAGCCTCCCAAGTAGCTGGGACTACAGGTGCTCACCACAACGCCCAGCTATTTTTTTTGGTTGTAGTTGTCATTGCTGTTTGGCAGACCCAGGCTGAGTTCGAGAACCCATCAGCGCCAGTATATGTGGCTGGCACCCTAGCCTCTGAGCTATAGGTGCTGAGCCAGGATTTCACTCTTTATGTTGTATTTCTACATATTGTATCTCTCACTTAATCCTCCCAACAGTCCTATGACGTTAGTCTTCTCTCTCCAGCCACCCCTCCATGAGGAAACTGAGGCGCAGAAAGTTGAGAGGCTTTGGGAGTTTATCGATAGATTTAGACCTGAACTCTGGTCATTGGTGCAGGTCTTGTCATGCTAATGCCACTGTCTATTGATAGGTTGTTACTGAGTCAGTTTTGGTAAGTACATATAAGTTAGTCACTGTTGGTCTGGAGGTAGTTTTCTATGAATAATAAAGATGCACTAATAAGTAATCAGGAAGTTCAAAGAAAACCGCTTTGATTCAATTCAGCAAATATTACAAATCACCTATTGGTACTGAGATACATACAAGGTGAACAAGTCAGTCTCTGCTGTCAGGAACTTACAGACTCATGGAGACAGAAAAGTCAGCAGGGAATGTGCCACAAGATGGGTGTACCTGGGACACACAGAATAACAATAGACAATATTGGCCTGATAGAGTGACTCACACCTGTAATCCTAGCACTCAGGGAGGCCAAGCGAACAGACTGATTGAGGTCAGAATTTCAAGGCCAACCTGAGCAAGAGCAAGACCCTGTCTCAACTAAAAATGGAAAAACTAGTCCTAGTCAGGTGTTATGGCAGGCACCTGTGGTCCCAGCTACTTGGGAGGCTGAGACAGGAAGATCACTTGAACCCAGTCGTTCAAGGTTGCTTTGAGCTAGGTTGAGGCCATGGCACTCTAGCCTGAATGACAGAGTGAGATTCTTGTCTTAAAAAAAAAATGCCAGGCAGTGATCATGGCTTAGTGGGTAGGGTGCTGCCCACATGCACCCAGGCTGGCAGGTTTGAACCCAGCCTGGGCCAGCTGAGACAACAATGACAACTGCAACAAAAAAAATAGCCAGGCGTTGTGGCAGGCACCTATAGTCCCAGCTACTTAGGAGGCTAAGGCAAGGGAACCGCTTAAGCCCAAGAGTTTGAGGTTGCTGTGAGCTGTGAAGCCATAGCACTCTACCCAGGGTGACAGCTTAAAACTCTGTCTGTAAATAAATAAATAATAATAATAGACAACATCAAACATTTGCCTGAGTGTCACTACACAGGCGTATAATATAGGAACTATATTATGGCTAAAGAAATAAAGACACAGACAGGTTATGAAGGTTGTCTAAAGTATCCCAGCTAGTAAATGCTGGGGCAGTATTTGAACCCAAACAGTTGAGCCTCCAGATCTTTAGAGACTGGAGAGGGTTTCCTAAAGGAAGAAACCTTGAAGGTGGACAAGTCAGCCAGGAGAGAGAGAAGACGTGGGGTGAAAGGAGTTCCAGAAAGAAGGAATGGCATGTGCAAAGGCAAGGGCAGTGAAATCTGCTGAGTTCTGCAGGTCTCCAGTCAGTGTGGCTGGAGACGGGGGCATGAGCGGGGAGTGGCAAGAGGAAGGGTTGTGAATTTATGAGCCAAGTAGGGAACGTGGTTTTTGACCTGGCTATAGCAAGAAACCATGGAGGAATTTCAAGCAGGGGTGCAAAGGGTGGGGATGTGGTTTGATACAATATACCTTAAAGTGATTATGTGTCCAGAATCTCTGAGAAACCCGGACACTTAGCTATGTGGTGGGGTTAAGTACATCTCTCTCATAGGCTTATTATGAGGAGTAAATGAAGCGATATGTACGGGAGGGCTTTCTAACTACACCTGGGTCAGGTAATATTTTGGTACAAGTATAAAGATTTTTCTCCATTTAAAATCTTAGAGCCTGGATTCAAAAAATATTTGATGGGTATATCCTCATTTGCTCCCTCACCCTCACCACAAAATAATTACTAGAACATGGTTGTTTTTAAGGAAGTAAAATTTCCACTTAGAATTGCAGACTGAGAAGTCATGGTTCAGAGAACTGTGGCCAAGTTAAAGGATTTCTGTGAGATACAGCTGTTAGAACCCCTTCAGTTCTTGGAATTTAATTAAGCTTGAGAAGTCGGCAAAGCCTAGAAAATGGGGAAACCTTGACTACTTCATTTGCATGTCTAACGGACAAGTCAGCGTTGGCTTGAACTCTGCATGCACTCTAGCTAACAAGTTAGAAACTTGAGGGGTCAGGTGGGTCATAACTAATGTTTGCTGAGTTGGTGAAGATATTCAGAAGATTTTGTAACGCTTACACTGGATTCTGTATCGGTGCAATACCACAAAGCAAAGAGATGTTGTGCTTCTTGCTGGCTTCTAGTGCTAACATTTCCCTGTATTCTCCCTTGAGGTGATAAGCAGATTGGTCTTTCTTACTGTGTTTAGACAGCCTGTTATTTACTGCTTTTGTCACCAAGTGACTCTGGGCCTCTAAACCCTCTTGAGTTTGTTTCTACTCTGTGACTTTCCTGGTTTTTCTGGCTCCTTAGTTAAAGAAACACCAAGGAGTGGGATGTAGTATGCTTTAGGCATTTTCCTTACTTCCCGATAAACATTTTACCTGTGCAGTCTTAGTAACCAACTCTGTTCCGGTTATTTATATTCATACAACTGTAAGTAACTGCCTGGAGCATCGAGTGTTTCAACTACGTAGTGTATGTTTTCTGTAATGCAAGTAGATTTAAAGCAGTTTTTCCAGGGATTCAGAAGAGTGTCCTGTGAAAAGAAGACCTTTTCTACTAATGGTGGGCTAATGGCATTCTTTTTGTGATGAGCATTAAATGAGATACAGTGAATGTGAAAGCTCCTAGCAGAGTCCCTGGAATGCTACATGAATGTTACTTTTCCATGACTTTCCTAACCTCAGGCTATGTATTGGAAGTTTGCTATGGAAGGGAAGGTGTAGAATCGGCAAACTGGGAAATTTGAGAAGGAAGTCGGAGTGAGGGCCATTGGCCCAAAGCCAACATCATGGCCTTTCTTCTTTATAACTGTGATGTTCTTCTTGAGTTCTGAAGTGGTGATGGTGAACTAAAATAGCAGAGAGCACACAGATTAGATAACTGACATTTCTCTCGTGCTGATTTGATAATGTAAACTACCATTATTATAAGAGTCTGAAACCACACCAGCTGCCTTCATCCCTGGCCCTTGGCTTCTGCCTAAGCCTTTCCTATCCTGGAGCCCAACTTCTCCCCACTCTCTTCTATTTTTAAGCTCTTATTAGTCTATAGTTGATGGAAGGGACCTTACCACCTTTTGCAAATCAATGATAAATTTCATTTATAAGAAGTGAGAGGTGATGCCCTTGTTAAATGTTTATTGTTTCGGGCCTTGATAAAATGTACTGTAGCTCTGCGCTCTTTGCATGCAGATGGGTCAATAGCTCATTGGTGTGAACTCTGCCTGGCCGCTTCATTGTGTCCCTGAGATAACAGGAGAAAGAAACGTATTTTAATATAAAGTAAACCCAGTGGAACTTAAACCCTAAGGATCTGGAAGTCACTTTGACTTTCAAGTGAAATTATTTGCCTGGAAGCTCTCAACAAAATGACCTATTTTCAATATCAAATTCGTATTCTCTTTACCATATATTATATAGTTATTGGATCTCCTCAGTGGATCAGGAGCATTTTATAAAAATAAAAATAAATGGAACTCTTGAGATGCTTGCCTTAACGTTCCATACCATTTATTGCTCCCAAAACATTCTTCTTTCTCCACTGACAGAGGGGTAAGAATTGGGGTTGATTACCTACTTGTGTTCTGTTTGAAAGCAGAAGAGTGACCATGGATTTGATGTTTGGCAGGAAATGGAAGCCAAACTCTGGGAGGACAATTATCCCCTTACCTAGATTTAGATTTGACCTCTTGTCCTTTGGGCCAAGATCAAATACAGTGTTAAGCAGGGATTTTTTTTCCATTTTTCAGGACCTTTGGAAGCTCCCCAAGTTATTTTCGCCAGATCCAAACCCTTGCCCACACAATCTGGAGCCCTTGCTACAGTTGTAGGACAGAGAAAATCAAAGTCGGTGAAGTCAGGGCCAATTTAAGGTAACATTAAGAATAAGACCATATTTTTATTATCATTTTCACTTCCTGACTTTATGCCAGAGCAAGAGACGTAGTGGCTATCAAGAGAATTGACAGCTTCTCAAAATAAACCGTTACGCTGGGCTTTATAAAACCAAAGCTCAGAAGGAGTCTCTAAAACTGTGGGTCAAAGTTGAGCTACAAATAGCTTATGCCTATAATAGTCTACCAGTAGGTGGTGCTGTGGCAGTAAGAAATTTCTCTACTGTTTCTAGAGGCTTTTGTTTAAAAATATGAGTATTTTGAGACAAATCAAAGAAAGAAACTAAGGCCATAATTACCACAGGTAAATTGCAACAGAATATCTGAGAAAACAGTTGAAGGTCAGGTTGCAATAGTCTCAAAAACGAATGGATATTTATTACCAAAGAAAAGGCCTCTAGACTAGAGTTAGGTAGTTTGTGAACTAGATTTTTAGATAATGGAAGGAAGGGAGGGAACAAATACTTTTGCCTTTAATTTTGGTAAGATTGGTAATTGTGCTCTTTGCTGAGTTATTTAAAATAAACATATGCTATAATTGGCAGCAAAACAAACTATATACTCCATCCTGCACCTATCCAAAAAGAGCTCATACATGGAAGGAATGGTCTAATTTGATCTTGTGAAGCTGTATCCACCTTTCCCAGTGCTGCCCTCAATATTTTTTTCCCAGCCATGGCCTTCATAACCTTCCAGAAAATTCTATGAAATTTCAGGGCTTTGATGATTCTTTTCCTCTTTGCTCTGCCCTTACACACTAAAGCATTAATGGCACACCTGCTATGAGCTTAATACTCCTTTTACCTCTAGGGAATATTTAAAAACTTGTTTGAAAAGCATTATTCATCAAAATACCCCAGGAGAGCAAAGGAGAGAGGGAAATTATTTACCCACCACAGGATTCATTTACATTGGATCAGCAAGCTTCAAATATCTCTTCCCAGCCCTAAACTCTTTCCAGAAAGGAATGAAAAAAGAGAAAGGAACACCAAATCCATGGCTTGGTCATCTACCAAAATGTACCAGAGAAAGTGAAAACAACCAGAGTTCTGTTGGTGATGTTTAGCCAATGGTCCTTTAATTCTGATGCTGAGCAGCCTGTCCAATGATGAACAACTAATGAAATATAGAAAACTAAAGAGAGAAGGTCGATATTTCCTTCAGGAGACTGGCATCCAGAAGAATGAAAGTGACCTCAGGTTCCAAACCAAACTGATGGTCTGCCAAGAAGTAATCCTGTCCATCCCTTTCCAGTACTGTGAGAGTTGGGCCTGCACAATTGTAATATCACTTTCCTTGAGTCTCTTTCCTTAGTATCCCTCACAGTCCACCCTGAACATCACATGGCAAAACAGGGTCATCAGCAAAGGAGCCTTGGGAAAGAGCCCATCTCTCAACATTTAGATCTCTGTTGCAAACAGCTCTGCTGAGTCCCAGCTGTACACAAGCTAAGGATAGCTGATGCTGTGCTTTGTGATTATCTCAGGTGGTAAGACAACATGCCAGGAGTGTCTGGGATGAAAAAGACAGAGCAGCTAGTCTCAGAAGTCGGGCCTCCCCGGATAGGGTATAACTGCTGAGAAGCTGCAGAGGCAGGCCCACCAGCCTGGCATGTGGCAGATGGCAGTGGGCTGCCTCTCCTTGAGCAGGGAATTAGGTAGTTTACAAAATGAGACAGAACCTCAGAGGCCACAGCCCATCACCCAAAGCAGGTTCTTTCTTGTTGCTAATGAATATACTGTAGACAGCAGAGCTCCCTTCAGCCACAGTCACATAAATGAATGTCATGACCAGTGACATTCCTAGAATCTATGTATACCGGGGTTTAGGGAGGCAATCAAGTTAGATTAGAGAACTTGATTGTGTTTGTATAACATGTTTTGTAATACTGAGAAAATATCAATTATCCTTATCGAAGGGTGTAGGTTGCTGTGCTAGCTATGCTAGTGGAAGGAAATTGGGAACCTCAGCCTATCTTAAGAACCCTGTGTGCTGCTCTGGGCAAGTGTCGCACTTAAATACAGACATTGTTCTTTGTTTTCTTAGATATGAACTATATTTTCTGTATTCTTCATGCCCTGGCATTTGGGGGACCTTACAGACCCAGGGGAAGACTGCCCCTTCTAGGGCTAGTTAATTCCTAAAGATAATAACAACTTGTCCATGAGTACACCTTTAATAGGCAAACCAACCAATCCCAAGTTTCTACCTATGCTACTTCTCATCTTCGCTAAGCCAAACTTTCCTCTGCCCTAAATCATCTCAGGGCCAGGTACCAGGTAACCGTCCTTATATCTCAAAGCCCACTAGAATTATTCAGACTAGATAATCCAAAGCTGTTTACTTACCCTGCCTTGCCTTTTCCACAGAAACCCCAATAAAGACTCTGGCCTAGACTCCCCCTCATCCTCTCTTCTGCCTCCTAACTGACATTGGTCCTTTCCCTGTGACTCTGTGTAGTGTGCAGGAACAATCAACATCTTCCTTCCAAGCCTTATTTTCATTTCCTCCTGTGGCCACAACAACTTTACTGTATCATATCCAACATGTATGTTCTTAGACACCATAAAGGAAAATATTTTTAATGTTAAGTACAAAGGAACCAGAAAAAATATGAATTAGGTTTATGTCACCCTGTTCTAAACAACTGGTCATAGCACTTCATTAAGCTGGTTAATTACACGGTGGGTTTTTTTTTTTTTTTTTTGAGACAGAGTGTCACTGTGTTGCCCAGGTTAGAGTGCCATGTGTCAGCCTAGCTCACAGCAACCTCCAACTTCTGGGTTAAACTGATCCTTCTGCCTCAGCCTTCTGAGTAGTTAGGACTACAGGTGCAGGCCACAGTGCCTGGCTAATATTTCTAATTTTTAGTAGAGATAGGGTCTTGCTCTTGCTCAAGCTACTCTCAAACTCCTGAGCTCAAGTGATCCTCCTACCTCAGTCTCCTGGAGTACTAGCATTATGGGTGTGAGCCACCTCCCCAGGCCTACACAGTGATGGTTTAACAGCATGCATTTTGCTAGTGTAGATCTCGCTGCAGCCACCCAGGAAGGATGTGCATCTCTCTACCTGGCAAAATCACCTAGCTGTCAGTCATTGAAATTTCATGCTTTCCTGTCCTGGACCCTCTTTCATTTCATTTAGTAACTCTTCCCATCTTCTGAAACAAAACTCAAGGATAGCTGAACAACCTGGTTAGAAGTTGGGAGGAGACAGCCTAGCTTTTAATTTGAGGGAAAGAGTGGGGATATTTCTAAGAACCTACCCAAAGGGCATTTATTTGCCTTTTAAAAAAACAAAAACAATTTAAAAAACAAAACAAAACAGAGAACTCTTATTTCTGACACAGATTAAGAAATAGGCTACTGGGAAAGATAACATCTGAAAATTGATATTGTCTCTTGCTAAACTGGCAAAATCCCAAGAATGAGTGATGATTCTTCAATTGTTAACAATTACTACTTTGTTATAAAGAGACACAGGAAGTGCAGTGGCCTCTTTCTCAAATTACACTTACATTATAGAAGCACACACAGCACCTGGAAAAAATGCCAGGTGCCTTGTTTTGTTCTGGTCGCACCTACCACTACATCTTGTAGCAAAGTTGCGTGGTCCTGTGTTCACTCTGGGTGGAAGAAGATCCAGTCTATTCTTGTAGTTCTGAACTGGGCAAGTAGCCACATAGCGTTGTCTTGCTCGGTGTCTTTATACACCCCACTCCAAGTTATCAATCTCGTCTCTGTGGTTATCCATCCTGTGAACCTCCACACCTTGCTGCTAGTTTCAATGGCATGCTTGTTTTAGCTACATACCTTTGCTTTACCATTATTATATCCTGAGGACATAATTGCTCCAGAAAGTTCTAAAGAAAGAAAATGACATGCTAAGCCATGCCTATCTTTGGAAAAAAGCAAACTTTCCACATGGAAATATTTACAACTTTGCTTACCTGATCTATAGAGTTTGAATTAGGCCCCAAAGAGTGTAGGTGTGTAACTGCAGGGCTTGGAGAACGATGAGTTTCAGTGTATTGCCCTGTTGGCTGATTTGCATTAGTATTTATTCTTTGTTCTTTCAAATTATGTTTATAAAGAAAAAGACTCAGATTCTCTTAAGTCTTCAGAATGAAGAGCCTCACTAATTAAAACAGTCTTCTCATATACTTCTTAGTTCTCATCTTTTGAACATACAGTTATTTCCATTTAACACTATAGGTCTAAAGCCAGGTTTTAGGATGACAGGGTGAAGAAAATATCACCTGGTTAAAATTGCTATAGTAGGCTCGGCGCCTGTGGCTCATGCCTGTAATGCTGACACTCTGGGATGTCGAGGCAGGTAGATTGCCTGAGCTCATGAGTTCAATACCAGCCTGTCTCTAAAAAAAAAAAATCCAGGCTTTGTGGTGGGTGCCTATAGTCCCAGCTACTCCAGAAGATGAGGGAAGCAGATCTCTTGAACCCAAGAGTTTGAGGTGGCTGTGAGCTGTGATACTATAGCACTCTACCCAAGGTGACAGAGTCAGACTCTGTCTCAAAAAAAAAAAAAATTATTAGGTAACGAATTGTTCATAGTTTTTAATCAGATATTGGAATATGGAATTTTCAAAACTTTCCACAACTTTTCCACAACTTTCTTAGAAATACAACTTTCCTTAGTTCCTTTGTTTTATATATTATTCATCATGTTTACTATTCCCCAAAATAAATCACTATTGTGCATGTGTACGTATACTTACCTTCCTCTTTATGCAGAGGACTTGAGTTATCTACAGTAGCCTTTGATTATAAAGAAGAGAGATCCCCTCAGTTTACTTCTGTTAAGGGATGTTCTTGTATATAAACGCAGGGAATAAATAGTCTTGGGAGCCAGACTTCATGAAAACCTGCAGCTTAATTTGAAGTAATGAGCAGCTCTGACTAAGCAGCAACTCTGTTAGTCCATCCCCGTGACTAGGTCATTTGTTGTCTTCTCAGCAGCTGTCTGCCACTGTTAGGGAGACGACTCTGCCCTACTCATGACTCAACCTCTCTGGGTGAGATTTATTCTTTCTCTCTCTTTCTCTACCACTGCCCCCTCCCCGCTCTCCCCCTCTACTCACTTCTTGTAACTAATAGGAGCTCTTTCACTTTATCACACAGATCAGATCTTGCTTTTAAACACTGAACTGTCTTGTCTTCTCTTTTGAACTGACCATGCATTCTTTAGGCTTCTGTTAAATTATGTAATACCTGAAACTAGACATCACCTTCTGATATTAGAGGTAGGGCTAGTGTTAAATATTGTTTCAGATTTATCCTCTGGAATCATACGTTACACTTTATGTGTATATAGCATTTTCAGAAACATCATGACTGTCATCCTTAGTAATAATACCTAAGTTCTGTAAGAATTCCAGAAGTCAGGAAAGATAGAGCCTGACTCTGAAGTTAGACTGACCTGTATGGGCCCTATCACTTCCCAGTTGGCAACTTTGGACTAATCAACCTCTTTGAGCCTCAGTTTCCTCACATACACAATAAGCATAAAAATATCAATCTTTCAGGATTGGGATGTACAGATTATAGATTGCCTCAACAATAACAAAAAAATCTCTATTTAAAAATGGCTTGAGTAGACATTTTTTAAAGAAGATACACAAGTGGCTAATAGGCACATGAAAATATGCTCAACATACGAGAAATGCAAATCAAAATGCACAATGAGATACCACATCATACCCACTATTTAAAGCAAGAGGGTATTATTTTAAAAGCAAAAATTAAATGTTGGGGGGGTGTGCGGAATAGTTAGAACCCTTGTGGACTATTGGTGGGAATTTAGAATGGTGCAGCCATTTAAAATGGAAAAGAGGGTGGCTCCTGTAGCTCAGTGGGTAGGACGCCAGCCACATACAGTGAGGCTGGCGGGTTCGAACCCAGCCTAGGCCAGCTGAAACAACAATGACAACTGTAACAACAACAATAACAACAACAAAAAACAGCCGGGCGTTGTGGCAGGTGCCTGTAGTCCTAGCTACTTGGGAGGCTGAGGCAAGAGAATTGCTTAAGCCCAAGAGTTTGAGGTTGCTGTGAGCTGTGACACCATAGCACTCTATCCAGGGCAACAGCTTCAGACTCTGTCTCAAAAAAATGTCTCAAAAAATAAATAAATAAATAAAATGGGAAAGAATATGGTGATTCCTTAAAAAATTAAAAATAGAATTACCATTATGAGCCAGCAATTTTGCTTCTGTGTGTATACTAAAAAGAATCGGTCACAGGGGCTTGAACACATATTTGTACGTCCATGTTCATAGCAGCATTATTCATGATAGCCAGAGAGTGGAAGCACCCCAAGTGTCCACCAGCAGATGAATGAATAACAAATATGGTATATACATACAGTAGAATATTATTCAGCCTTAAAAAGGAAGGCAGTTCTGTAGTAGGGCACAGCATGGATAAACCCTAAGGACATTATCCTAAAATAAGCCAGTCAGAAAGGCAAACACAAACACTGTTTGATTCCACTAACAGGAGGTATCTAGAATAGTCAAAATCATAAAGATAGAAAATAGGAAGGTTATTACTAGGGGAATTGGGAGTTACTATTTAATGAGTAAAAAAGTTGCAGTTTTTCAAGATAAAGAGTTCTGAAGGTGGATGGTGGGATAATAGCACAAAAATGCGGATGTACTTATTGCCACAAACTGTACAATTCAAAATAGTTAAGCTGGGCACTGTGGTACATGCCTATAGTCCTAGCTACTCTGGAGGTTGAAGCAAGAGGATCACTTGAGCTTAAGAGTTTAGATACAGCCTGGGCAACATAGTGAGATCCTGTCTCAAAAAAAATTGGCTAAGATGATAAATTTTACATTATATACATTTTGTCACAATTAAAAATATATATAGATTGTGCATGTAATGCACCCAACCCTACAAAAGTAGGTATTTTTGTTACCTCTGTTTTGCATATGAGGAAACAGGCTGAGAGAAGCTAAGCAGCTTGTCCAAGATGCACAATCAGTGGAGGAGCTGAAATTCAAACCCAGCCAGCTTTATTCCAGACCCTGCTGATCTGCCTCCTTGTCTCAGAACTCTGGACTCCTCCAGGCAATTTAGTCTTATCAGCTTCCTTTCCAGGAAGCCTCTGCCTCCCTACAGTGTCTGGTTGTTATCTCAAATTGTTCATCTGAGGGGATTCCTGGCAGTGTGGGGTTATATGTGATTTAGGCTGGCTTTCTTCCTTAATCTAGCCATTTAACTTTCCCTCATTTGAATGGAGCCAGGCTTGGAAAGGGGAGGACAAGAAACAAGGTGGGTCTTCTGCCTCCACTCCCCTGCATGGAGGTGATGGAGCCACGTTGGAAGGGGCAGCAGTTCTGATTAGCAAAGGGAACTTGAATTCAGAGGAAGCTCTGCAGCAGAAGGCAGAGCTGAAGGTGAGAGGTAAGAGGGAGGGGGAAAGCTGGAGGGCTTGGGAATCACCCCTGGATTAGTTAGGAGAACATTCCCTGCAAGTTACCGAAACTCAGAGAGTCAGTGGCTGTATAAGTAAGGAATTTAGTTTTCTCGCATGTCAGGAAGTCTGGAGACAAGAAGTCCAGTCTAGTGCTGCACAATGACAGAGACATCACCGAGCATCACCGAGGAGCCAGGCCCCTCTCTTTCTGCTCTACTAACCCTAAGGCATTGGCTTTCATTTTCTTGGACATAAGATGGTTCCCTTCCTACTGGCATTGTGTCTCTGTTCCAGGCAAGAAGGGGGGAAGGGCAAAAGACAGATGCCAGCTCAATCTGTCCCCTTTCTAAAAAAGCTTTCTTGGAAGCCTATCATTTCTAGCTAATATATCATTGGCCAGCACTGGCTGCCTTGCCCGCTTCTCCCTAGCAACAGAAAAGTCTGGAGAGGTGGTCCTTTAGCTGGCTTTTTGCCTCCCCGAGCAGATCCAGCCTCTCTTACTGAGGGAAAAGGGGGAATGTCTGTTCATAAACATGTACCAGTTTTTGTCACAGCATGGTTTCTCTCCAGAGGCTCTGCCCCTGCTAGAAGTTCATTACCTTTCTATAGCCCCTCTGCCACCAGCTTCTTGACCACTATAATAGAAAAGCTATTCTGTGACCTGAGTTTGTCTCAGTCCTGACTCCTGGTACACAGAGTTGGTGGGAGGTGGGGGGGTCCCTAATACCTGGAAGTTGAATCCTCTTGGCAGAGTTAAAAAGTAAGTGAGGAAGATGGAGGAAAAAAGTTAAAAAAAAAAAAAACTGTACAGAAAAAAGAACTATAAATATATTTCTTAATTAAAATGATATATTTGTTCTAAGTACAATATAAAATTATGATATACCACAACCATTCATATATGTATACTCTTAAAGTTATGCAGATTAACACTGCTATAAAGTTCAATTTTTCTCTTAAGACTAAATTCTGTTCACAGATGATATCCTCTTAAAATTTTGTTCACAGTGTAACTGCTTTAAAAACTAGCAGGGTGGCTAAAACCTATAATCCAAGCATTGTGAGAGACCAAGGAGATAGAATCACTCCAGCTCCAGAGTCAGAGATTAGCCTAGACAAGATAATGAGACCCCTCTCCTACAAAACAATTTTAAAAGTTAGCTAGGAATGATGGCACATACCTGTAATGCCAGCTACTTGGGAGGCTGAGGCAGAAGAATGATTTGAGTGCAGGAGTTTGAGGATGCAGTGAGCTATGATGATGCCACTGCACTCCAGCCTGGGACCAAGACTATGTCTGTAAAAACCAAGCAGGCCAGGTGCCATAGTTCATACCTGTAATCCTGGCATGCTAAGAATAGAGGCAAGTGGATTGCTTGAGCTCAGGAGTTCAATACCCATCTCTACTAAAAGTAGAAAAACTGGCTGGATGTAGTGGCACATGCCTAATCCCAGGTGCTTGGGAGAGACTGTCTCAAAAAAAAAAAAAAAACTAAACTAAAGTCATTAATGATTCTTTTTTCATTTAAAGAAAAGCTTCCTTGTGTTCAGGTCTTTGCTATGATTCTCCAAAAAGAATAGGACCGGGGCCTGGTAGCATGGAAAATCCAAAACCCAATTTCACACAGCAGGATTAAACCAGACAATTTTTACAAGGATTTAAAAGTAATGGTGATGGCTCAGTACACATAGCTCAATGAGTATGGTGCTGGCCACATGCACCAAGGCTAGTGGGTTCGAGCCTGGCCACCATCCTGAACATTGAACAACAATGACAACTGCAACCAAAAAATAGCCAGGTGTTGTGGCGGGTGCCTGTGGTCCCAGCTGCTAGGGAGAATCATTGGAGCCCAGGAGTTTGAGGTTGCTGTGAGCTGTGACCACAGTACTCAATCCAGGGTGACATAGTGAGACTCTGTCTCAAAAATAAATAAATAAAAATAAAAATAATGGTGAATACAAGCTATAGTAATCAAGACATTATAGCATGGAATAGAATTAAGCATCCAAAAATAAACCCATGCATCTATGGTTAATTGATTTTCAACAAGGATACCAACACTATTCAGAAGAGAGAGAACAGTCTTCTCAACTGGCACTTGGAAAGTTGCTTATCCACATGTGAAATAATGAAATGGGACTTCTAGTTCATACTCTACACAAAAATTAACCCCAAGTTGATAAAGGACCTAAATGGAAGGGCTAAAACTATAAAATTTATAGAAGAAAACATAAGAGTAAGTCTTCATGTGTTCAAATCAGGCCACAGTTTCTTAGATATGATACCAAAAGTACAAGCAACAACTGAATTAGACAAGTTGGACTTAATCTATATTATGAAATTTTGTCATTTAAAGGATACCACTAAGAAAGGTAAATGCCCACAGAATGGGAAGAATTATTTAGAAATCATATATATGGCAAAGGACTTGCACCCAGAATATATACAGAATTCTTACAGCACAACAATAAAAAGACAAAAGATCAAATTTTTTAAACAGGCAAAGGATTTGAACCTTTCTTAAAAAAAGATACACAAATGTCCGGGTATACCAATGATGCATGAAAAGATGCATCATTTGTCACTAAAGGAAGACAGATTAAAAATAGGCCATGCATTTCACATCCACTACAAAGGCTATAGTTAAGAAACAGGTAATAGCGTGGCACCTGTAGCTCACTGAGCAGGGTGCTAGCCCCATATACTGAGGATGGTGGGCTCGAACTCAGCCCTGGCCAAACTGCAACAAAAAAATAGCTAGGTATTGTGGCGGGCACCTGTAGTCCCAGCTACACAAGAGGCTGAGGCAAGAGAATCACTTAAGCCCAAGAGCTGGAGGTTGCTGTGAGGGGTGACAAAGTGAGAGTCTTTCTCTAAAAAATAATAAAATAAAATAAAAAAGCAGGTAATAACAAGTGTTGGCAAAGATGTGTTTAAATTAGAATCCTTATACACTGCCATTAAAAATGTAAAGTACAGCTGCTTTGGAAAATATTTTGACAGATCTTCAAGCAGTTACATATATCTCATAGTTACCATATGACCCAGCAATATGTACCCCTATGTATATATTCGCCAGAAGTGAAAACGTATCCACATAAATGTTTGTGTTCACAGCAGCGTTACTCATAATTACCAAAATATGGATATACCCTAAATGTCTGTCAGATAACGAAGTGGTAAAATGCTATGTATATATGCAGTGGAACATTATATAGCTATAGGAAAGAATGAAGAACTAATACATGTTACAGCATGGATGAACCTTGAAAACTTTAGGCTAAGTAAAGCCAGTCTCACAAGGCCACATGCAGTATGGTTCTATTTATGTGAAGTGTCCAGAATAGGTAAAAGACCAAAGTAGATTAGTGGATTCTGGAAAGATGGCCGACTGGCAGCAACTTTCAGCAGAGGCTTCTGACCAGAGGGAGAAAAACTGGACAAAATCGAACTCTATGAAGCCAAAGGTGGGGAGCTGAGCCAAGAAAGAAGTTTGGCAAGCTGTAACTCCAAGGAAGAGCATTCAAGAAAACAAATTATAGGTACAAAGACTACTGACTAGAGGACCAGAGACCCCTCCCCCAAGCAGGAGGCCCTCCACAGGCTCTCTGCAAGTGAACAGAGAACAAAAGACCTCTCATTTTACCTCACTGGAGAGAGCTGCTAAACACCAGGTCTCTTTCTCCAGGGAGAAGCCACTTACGAACCTAGACACCACCCCACCAGGCATAAAAGTGAACATATATTTTCCCCAAGTCTAAACTCCCAGTCTACCCTTCCCCCCCTCACATGGCGGTCTGAAGTTCTGCCCCCTGCAGAGCACAGAGTGTTTGGTCTTCTCCTGAGAAATCTGGGCATAGTGTGGACTGCCAACCATCAGGGCAGAATCTGTAACTAGTGGGGAAGAAAGAGGGTGATGGGAAGAAAGGGACACTTAGCAGGAGGAGTTGCAGTTCCCTGGTTATGACTTTGCCCGGTCAGTTATGGCATTGATTCTCAGTTTGGACTGTGTCTGGTGGGGGGGGGTGCAGAACCCCCCACTCTGATGGTGCCTACGGCAGGAGAGTGGTTGGCCCATGTGGACTGAGTTTGACCAGCAGGGCTGGTCCCCAGCCTCAGCTGGGCCTGCAAGCAGAAGCTTCCCAGGTGTGGATCAAGACCTGAGGGCAAGAGTGTGGTCACCTGATGCAATCAGAACCCTTGAGCAGAGGCTTGCTGGGTGTGGACTGAGTCCTGAGAGCAAGGGCATGGTTCCTTAACTCCAACAGAGCTGGCAAGCCTCTGGTGTGAACTGAGACCTGTGGGTGGAGGTGTGGTACCCTGACTCCAAGTGGTCTGGCAGGCAGAGGCTTGCTGGGTGTGGACTGAGATTGGCAGGCAGGTGCCTGGTCCCGGCTCCAACTGGGCCAGTGAGCAGAGTAGTGGACAATAGTGTGGACTGAGTCTAGTGGGCAGGGCATGAATCCCTGGTTCCAATTGTGCTGTTGGAGACCCTTGGATCCCCCTCTGTTGAGCAGGGTTTGCACTGCTGGAGACAGTTTAATTGGAACTTGTGTCTGGAGCTGTCTACCCAGGGACACTCTGAGGTTGACCTTCAAAGTTCTGTAGCAAAAAGAAGTGAAGGATAGGGGGCTGGGTGCTGCAACTGTCTGTATCTCTTCACAGCCAAGATTTAAACCTAATACTGTGGCTTCTTAGGATAGGGTAGACATTGACTGATAACAAAACAGAGCTAGCTTGCATGTTATCTCACCAAGTAGGTCCTCAGAGTCTCCAGCCCAAATTCTGAAAGGGGCCTTTGTAAGGTTGTAGGAGATAAGCCACAGTTGCAAAGTTTTGGTAAGGGGGTCATTATCTCTGCTACCCAGGAACCACAATTCAATCTCATCCTGCCAGTTCTAGTAACCAAACAGTGGAAAATAAACATGGTGTGGAACCAACACAAGAACTCTGGCAACATGAATAACCAGAGTAGATTAACCCCCTTCCCCAAGGAGTAACAAAGGAGATACAGCTGAAGATGCCATGCATAAACAAATGGTTGAAATGTCAGAAATTGAATTCAGATTATGGATGGCAAATAAGATAAATAGAATGGAAGAAAAGTTAGAAATTGAAGTCCAAAGAGTAGTTCTAAAGTTGTCTCAAGATATTAATGAATTCAAAGACAAAATCACCAAAGATATGGACATAATGAGAAAGGAGATGAAAAAAGTTTGTCAAGGAGCTCCAAAACACAGTAGAATCTGTCAGTAATAGAGTTGACCAGGCAGAAGATAGGATCTCTGAAACTGAAGACAAAGCTTTTAAACGTTCCCAAATGCTCAAAGAGGCAGACAAATGGAGAGCAAAATTGACAGAGTTGTGGGATCACTCCAAAAGATCAAACATTCATCTTATAAGAATTCCCAAAGGAGAAGAGGATGGTCTTAAAGTTAGAGATGCTCTACTCCAAGAGATTATGGAGGAAAATTTCCCAAGCATTGGAAGAGATACAGAACTTCAGATAGTTGAGTTTCAGAACCCCAGCAAGACTCAATCCAAATAAGGCATCTCCCAGATACATTGTGATTAACTTTGTCAAAGTTAAGATGAAGGAGAAAATTCTACAAGCAGCCAGATGTAAGAAAAGCATCACTTACAAAGGGAGAAATACCAGAATGACTGGAGATCTCTCAGCCAAAATGTTTCAAGCCAGAAAAGGATGGTCATCGACCTTTAGTCTCCTAAAACTGAACAACTTTCAGCCCAGGATCCTGTGTCCAACTAAACTGAGTTTCATTTGGGATGGAGAAATCAAATACTTTAATGACATAGACATGTTGAAGAAATTTGTCATAACTAAAGCAGCTCTCCAGGATATTCTCAGACCCATCCTCCACAATAATCAGCACAATGCTCTACCACCAAAATAAACTCACTCAGAAATTTTTGAATAAAACCCAACTTCCACAGTGGTGAAAGGATTAAAAATGTCAACTGGACATCTGAAAAACCTAACACCCCAAACACAACCAGGCTTATTAGTTCTCTCAATTAATGTGAATGGTTTAAATTGTCCTCTAAAGAGGCACAGGATGACTGAATGCATAAACTCAGACCAGATATCTGCTACATACAAGAATCTCATTTTACCTTAAAGGATAAAAATAGACTCAGGGTGAAGGAATGGACTTCTATAATACAGACAAATAGAAACCAGAAAAAAGCAAGGGTTGCAGTTTTAGTTGCAGATACAATTGGCTTTAAACCAACAAAGATAAAGATAAGGATGGTCACTACATATTTGTCAAGGGAACACCCAGCATGAAGAGATTTCAATAATTAACATTTATGTACCCCACCAGAATGCTCCTCAATTCATAAATGGGTAAGAACAACTTGATATCTTCCTGCACTATAATCATTGGAGATTTTAACACCCCTTTGACAGTTTTGGATAGATCCTCCAAGAAAAAACTAAACAAAGAAATATTAGACTTATATGTGACTCTAGAACAAATGGTCTTAACAGACCTCTACAGAACATTTCATCCTAGTAAAACAAATATACATTCTTCTCATCAGCCCAAGGATCATCCTCCAAAATTGATCATATCCTAGGACACAAATCTAACCTCAGCAAATTTAATATAATAAATATTATTCCTTGTATTTTCTTGGACCACCATGGAATAAAAGTTGAACTCAACAGCCACATGAATCTTCATACTCAAAGTCATGGAAACTAAATAATCATAGGCTCAATGGTAGCTGGGTGAAAGCTGAGATTAAGAAGGAAATCACCAAAATTTTGGAACAAATTATCAAAACCTATAGGATCCTGCAAAGGCAGTCCTAAGAGGGAAATGTATAGCATTGGAAGCCTTCATCAAGAAAACAGAGAGAGGGCGGCGCCTGTGGCTCAATCGGCTAAGGCGCCAGCCACATACACCTAAGGTGGCAGGTTCGAATCCCCAGCCCGGGCCGCCAAACAACAATGATGGCTGCAACCAAAAAATGGCCGGGCGTTGTGGCGGGCGCCTGTGGTCCCAGCT
>CAUYQV010017365.1:0-10610 GCA_963574575.1 Galagoides demidoff
GAACAGATGAATCCAACTACTTACTGGTACCTGATTTTGACAAGCCAATTAAAAACATTGAGTGGGGAAAAGATTCCCTATTTAACAAAAGGTTGCTGGGCAAACTGGCTGGCAACCTGTAGAAGACTGAAACTGGACCCACACCTTTCACCATTAACTAAGTTAGACTCTCACTGGATTAAAGACTTAAACTTAAGACATGAAACCATAAAAATACTAGAAGAAAGTGGAGGGGAAACACTTGAAGAAATCGGCCTGGGTGAACATTTCATGAGGAAGACACCCTGGGCAATTGAAGCAACATCAAAAATACACTATTGGGACCTGATCAAACTAAAGAGCTTCTGCACAGCCAAGAACACAGTAAGTAAAGCAAGCAGACAGCCCTCAGAATAGGAGAAGTTTTTCGCAGGTTATGTCTCTGATAAAGTTTTAATAACCAGAATCCATAGAGAACTCAAACGTATTAGCAAGAAGAGAACAAGTGATCCCATCTCAGGATGGGTAAGGGACTTGAAGAGAAATTTCTCTAAAGATGATAGGTGCATAGCCTACAGATATATGAAAAAATGGTCACCATCCTTAATCATCAGAGAAATGCAAATCAAAACTACTTTGAGATATCACCTAATTCCAGTAAGGTTAGCCCATATCACAAAATCCCAAAACCAGAGATGCTGGCATGGATGTGGAGAAAAGGAACACTTCTACACTGCTGGTGGGAATGTAAACTAATACGTTCCTTTTGGAAAGATGTCTGAAGAACACTTAGAGAACTAAAAATAGACCTACCATTTGATCCTGAAATTCCTTTATTAGGTATATACCCAGAAGACCAAAAACCACATTACAACAAAAATATTTGTATCAGAATGGTTCTTGCAACCCAATTCATAATTTCCAGGTAAGAAGCCCAAGTGCCCATTGATCCACGAATGGATCAACATACTGTGGTATATGTACATCATGGAATACTATGCAGCCATAAAGAAAGATGGAGACTTTACCTCCTTCATGTTCACATGGATGGAGCTGGAAAGTGTTCTTCTTATCAAAGTATCACAGTAATGGAAGAAAAAGTATCCAATGTACACAGTCCTATTATGAAATTAATTTATAGCTTTCATGTGAAATCTATAACCGAATAATAGTCTAAGTATACGGGGAGGGGAGAGGGTGAAGGGAGGGGACAAAGGGTGGAGGGAGGGTGATTAGAGGGATCACTTCTATAGTTTATCTTAAAAGGGTACAAGTGAATCTTTCTAAGAGTAGAATATAATTGTCTTAACACAATAGGAAAATGACATGAAGGCTATGTTAACCAGTTTGATGAAAATATTTCAAATTGTATATGAAAACCCCACACTGTAACCCAGAATTGTATTAATGTACATAGTTATCATTTAATAAAAAATAATTTAAAAAATGCACTCCCTTTTTAGTTATACCTTTATTTTAAATTGGGGGCTATGATATAATGTTTAACCAAATTCCCAAAGCAATGGCAGAGGTTTGACAGAGCTACAGTTGTGACTTAAGGGTCTTTTCCTCCATCCGGGTAAATATTTGCATTTATTAATAGCATTGGCCTATATATAAGAATAGGACTGTGCACATAATATGTTTTTATTTTAGTAGAAATAATACAGTATTTTTGAATGCTATGAAAACCAAGCGAACTATTATTTTTAGTAATTTGTTTTCTACTTTAAGTGAATAAATGGCATGTGAAGACATATTTTAGAAAGCATATATATTTTCAATTAACAACAATTAGTTTATGGCATATGAAAGATTTAGTTGACAGAACTAATGCATGGTAGTAATTTCTGTTTAATATTCTGCTTTTCAATCCTTGACTCTCATAACCCTCCGCAAAATATATTTGTATTATTTGTTTGGCATGTTACTGACTCTGTTAATATTAGAAGTAACTGAGGAGATCAAAGAAATACCAGGTTCTTTATTGATTGCAGTCACATTACAAAAATGTTATGTGATAAACAATTATTAAGTCCCTAAAATATTCTAGACACTGTAAAAAGTACCGAAAATACGAAGACAATTTTTTGAGGGTTTAAAAAATTCAGGCTGAAGCTATTTCTCCAGAGACAAATGATCTTATGAACTCTCTCAATATATAATTTTCTGAATTTTCCTAATTAGTCCAAAGCACTTTGAGTGTTCATCTTGGAAATAAAAGACCAATGTGAAGATAATGTTTTTACCTAAGGAAATCTCACCTGCAGGTATGTCCTATGAAGCAAGTAGATAGCTTTTATTCTATTTCTTTGCCTTTAATTTGATAGAATTTGTGAATCAAAATTTATTAGAATTAATAAGAAATCCCCTAATAATGATACTATTCTTTTCTACATATTCTGCATAATGTAGTAAATAAAATAGAGAGTCAACGTGGAGGCTACATATCAAATTCTCTTATTAATAGAGTCTCTGCATAAAGATGTAATTTATTGTGAGAACAAATGAGTATGATGTCCACAGCCCCAGTCCTCTTCTCCTGGGTCCCCCCTTCATATCTCATTTCACTGGCTGACATTCAACAATCAGGGGAGTGTGCTTTCCACATAGGCAGTCTGCCTGAGGAGGACTGAAGAAGGTGAGGGGAATCCTGGCTCTTGGAAGCCAGCTCGTTCTCAAGGAGAAGAAAGTTGGATCTGGGTTGAACATGTCTTGTTATTCTTCTCACATTTACTTATCACATACATCATTCTGCTCCCCAGAGGTGGAGATAGTAAAGGAATAGAGATAGATCAGGAGTGTCCCCACAACAGACACTTTCTTATAAAAATCAAGGTTGTGTTGTGGGGGGAGGCAAGGAAGGGATATTTCCTTCTTTTTTGAGAATGAAGTAAAAAAATTAGAAAAAAGATTAGAGAAAAATTTCATTCAATACATTTACTATTAGAAGTATTGTGATGTTGATTAAAACAAAGTGAAGGAAATAGTTAATTTTATAACTTCTTGTAATGATAATGATAAAGAGAATCATAGTATCAAAACAGCTCTTAAAATAAGCATTTTCTGCTTATTTAAAACCTGGCTGTTGGCTCGGCACCTGTGGCTCAAGTGGCTAAGGCGCCAGCCACATACACCTAAGGTGGTGGGTTCAAATTCAGCCCGGGCCTGCCAAACAACAATCATGGCTGCAACCAAAAAATAGCCGGGCATTGTGGTGGGCACCTGTGGTCCCAGCTACTTCGGAGGCTGAGGCAGGAGACTTACTTGAGCCGAGGAGTTGGAGGTTGCTGTGAGCAGTGAAGCCATGGCACTCTACCCAGGGGGATAGCTTGAGGCTCTATCTCAAAATAATAATAATAATAATAATAATAATAATAATAATAATAATAAAACCTGGCTGTTACATTTTGGACATTACCTGTGTTCTAAATAATAAGTTTAAACACAATTTTAATAACTAGTAAAGAAGTTCCATAGGTTCCCTGACTGTGTATGACTATGGGGTGAATTTGATACCAAAAGGAAATATAAATTGAATCTAAATTGTGAATATCCTAAAATTTTCAAAACATGCTTGAGCTGCTTCATAGGATCAATTTTTTTTTGAATCATGGTTTGGAAAATACCATTTTTTAATTTTTTAAATTCTGTCTTGTATGCTATTTCAGCTTGTGCTAAAAGTTGTCTTCTCAGGTTGGCAGTAAAATAAGAATATGAGATGAAGAAATGAAGATGTCAGATAATGTCTTTTGCTCAAGGCACAGGATTAGAAAGCCGGGGAGTAATACATGTTGAGTCTTCTGACTTCCACTTTGTCAGCCTTTCCAGGATGGTATTATGTCAAGTCCTTGTACCTAGATTAATAGTGTCAGGTATAGAGTAAAAAGAAAGAAAAAAAAAAACTAACTTAAGCGTTTCCTGATATTACTATAACAGGAAATTGATATTATTTAAAATAAATACTTTAGGTGTATTTTCTCCCATTGAGTGGCAGTTAGCCAGAGGCATACTGAAAGAATTGAATTATGATGTTTTGTGTATAAAGGTTTCCTCGACCCTACATCTAGTTCATTTCTCTTTGAGATGAGGTGCCTAGGTGACATTAGTTTTTCTACAAAATCTCTGACATGATATGAATAGAGGACTTTCTCTCTTGCCTTCTTATATTAGAAAACTTTTTCATTCACTTGATGGTTGAATATGAAGATCTTATTGATATAGTTTTTAACTAATGATTAGATTAAAATGACTATGTGGGAGATTGTGAAGAAAATAAACATGAATCTTATCCTGACTTCTGAAAAGCTATTTCTTGTGAAACAGCAATGGGATAAATTAGTAATCCAACAACCTCTCTAAAAGTGATCTTGCAATTTTGATGCTGAGGGCTATACTCATAAGAGTTCCATCTTCTACTCATTTGAATAATGTTTTATGAGTCAAACATCCCCCTTTAGCTGAAGCTAGCTGATCTTTCTTAATGGAGAAGAAAGATTTTTATGTTTGAGCAAACTTTGCATGTCAGCTGATGGGAAAGGATTCTACTGTTCTGAGTTCTTTAAATTTTTGGGGGGGAGTGATTTGTTCAGGGTTGCTATTTACTGGTAGTTGAAAATTGTATGGAAATGCCTAGAATTTAAGTCTGTTTGGGGGGTGATTTATGTGCAAGTAAATCCTGTAAACCATCACCCCAAAGCATATTTACGGCTTCAAATTTCTGTTTCCACTGCTCTTCTACAGAAAGGAAGCATCTCATTTTGGAGTCAAGTCCTCTGGGAGAGCGAGGAAGCAGTTAATATGCATTTTTGAGGATATTCTCTCAAAGTGCTCTAGTACTGAAATATTTTTGAAGCCAAAATACAGACAATTGTGTCAGCATACAATTCTTCACATTAGTTAGTTGAGGGGAACAATTCAGACACTCTGAAATGTGTTGACTTGACTCCAGGATAAGTAAATATAAAACCAGATTAGTTTTTATTTGAGAAATTGGAAGTAGAATTGGAAAGTAGAAGGGGGTTGGGAAAGATGTTCCATACAGATTTGTTTCTTAAGCTGTTTTGGTTTCACCTAGTGCAAATCATTTTACCTCTCTTGAGTCTTAGATTCCTAATCTGTGAAATAGATGTAATAATACATACTGCCGAGGGTTATAAGGATTAAGTAAAATAGAGTTTTTAAAGTAACCTACCATGGGGCTTTACACATAGTGGATACTCCATGCATGCTAGATATTGTTATTGATTTAGTACAGAATATCTTTCAACTTGAGAATCCAAATGGAATGTTAAAAATAGCAACAACAACAGTTTATTATTATTATTTTAGGCATTTCCACAGTATTTTCTTTTTTTTTTTTTAATTGCAGTTTTTGGCTGGGGCCAGGTTTGAACCTACCACCACCCCTACTCCTTGAGCCACAGGCACTGCCCCAACAGTTTATTATTTTAAGATTACCACCAAAACAAGCAAAAGAGGGTTCTAAATCACCTTGAGACAAAGGTATTTGTTAACCACTTCGTTCTTTTCATTACTTATGTTTTATTGCACATGGATGAACCTTCAATTCTAAACCAATAGGTTTCAACTATTTCAACCAATAGTTATCAAGCTCTAAAACAATATAGATGTCTAGGTCCCCACATTATACCTCTTAAACCTGAATCTCTAGGGTAAAGTCTGTGCTTTGGTAGCTTTTAAGAACACCTGAAATGGTGCAGTCATTGACAAAAACTTTTGGCCTACCATCCCTTTAGCTCTAAGACCAACTTATCCTATGTATAAATTGTCTGCAGTAATACAATCCAATTAGCTAAGAATATGAGTGATATCTTAGACTGTAATGCTTAATTACACTCCTTAAATATTTTATTGCCTGGATTATTGGCAAGATTAGAAACTTATCGATAAAATCTAGATTAGCAGAATTGGTGTAATAAACTGTAGGCAAGTGCAAATAAAAGTAAGTAGACATGGTAATTGTTATTTTGAGAAACACTAAAAAATGCTGGGTTATTGATTATTGATAAGCTCTGTATTTTACTATTATTTTCAAAAGAAAGAATGATCCCCTCTTAATTATGACTGACCTCAGAGAATGTTAATAAGTGAAGATGAGCAAGCCCTGGGCCATTGTAATGGCTGTTTTCTTTCCTATAAACCACCTACCAGGAGGCTTGTTTGGGGTTAGTTTACTTCACGAGAGTGAAAGAGGAAAAAGTTCCACTATTAGATAAATTTTGAATTGAGTAGGTGCCCAAGTTGGATGACGCAGAGTCAAAGTTTGCTAATGGTGCAATGTTGGATTTAATCAGTGCTTATGATCTTAGATCACAACTAACATCCTTCAGCTAGTCAGCAGGAGTTGTGTTCAATAAGGGCAGCAATTTTCTGCCCATGCTAGAGTTTAAATCTGAGCATTTCAATGTACTCTTGCAAAAGGAATCATAATGTAGGTAATATGATTTGTTTTCATTCCTCTGTGGTTCGGATAGCTGTCATTTTGTATAAAACTAGTATATCCTTGATAACTGGAAGGACGTATTTCTCTGTGCAGGCACATATGCATTATGGTGAATATCTGCACTGACATCTATGTGGCATGTGGAGGTACATAGCTCTCAATTTCCAAGGAGCAGGAAGTTATAGATAATGAATATCACTGCCCCGTCTTATTCCTTCTCCTAGCACTATACATTGGCCACAATATTAGTAAAGACATACTATGCTGTAGCACATCTATGAACAGATTAAGGAAACCGCAACTGACTGCTTTGCTGGAATCTATCTAGCAACAAGTATTATAATTATTTTAACCCATAATATTTGGTCCAGTGAGAAATCTCGTAGTACCTAAAAGAAAGAAATGCCATTATCTGGGATAGTAGACAAATATATGGACAACTGTGAAAAGAAGGGTAAACGTGCACATGAAAGTGTTTTCCAGCAGTATAAAACACATCATTAATACACTCTTTAATCTTGCTTTATCAACCTACTTTGAGCTAAAAAATATGCCAATCACCTGGTTTCCTCTTTCCTGTTCTTCATCTCTGACTGACCCATTTCCTTTGGCATATGATTTCATACAGTTGGACCCTCTGCTTTGTTCAGTCTTATTTTATTAGATTGCGTACTCCTCTGATGTTTTGCCATAACCCCGAAGAATCTGCTATAATACTGAGAATGGATTTTATATACTTGGCAGGTTTGTATTGAATCAAGTTAGTCCATCCATTGTTGTTTTTGATAAATAGTAGTTTCCTTGCTCTTAATTAAAAAGTAAGAGTTTGGGTGGTGCCTGTGGCCCAAAAGGGTAGGGCACTGGCCCCATATGCTGGAGGTGGTGGGTTCAAATCCATCCCCAGGCCTCCCCCCCCCAAAAATAAATAAAAAGTAAGAGTTTTACTTTATTAAAGCATATGTTCTTATATATAATTGTATCCTAAAGTTGTTAAAGACAGTTCATATATTTTGAAGATATATTTACTTTGCTTATTATAATGGATTGTATTAAATACTATAATTTTATCCATGAAGACTGATAGTTTAGTTTTATTATATGAATTTTTTGATAATAATTTTATGATAAAATGTTAACAAAAACTTGGAAGAAAAATAATACACATAGTAACTTTCCTCTGTCCTTAATTAATTTCAAAGGTAACAAAATGAACATATAAGAAAGCACTTGTGGCCTAGATTTATTTTGAAAAATCAAGGAAATTTTATTTTTTTTTAAACAGTGGTATTACCTCATGAGCAATTAATAAAGATTGGTCAGATTTAATCTAAATATTTTCATATATTTGCTGCTTTTAAGCCTAAGTTACTTATCCCACAAAGATGATAATGGGGTATTAGTAAATATTAACTAAATTGCTGTGATCTTTTACTCCTTTCCAACTCTTATTTATTGTCCATCTTGCAACAGAAAAAGGAAAGAAAATTGGCATAAATCTTTTAAAGTTTGGAAATCTGTACTGAATGCCTTTAAAATTGTTCATAAATTAATGTAAGAATTTGTGCTTCAGTTACAATCAAAATTATAAACATATATTCAGGTGCAGGACTTTTATACATCTTTTAATATGCAAGAAACCCATAAAAAATGAAGAAAAAAACAGTGAAATGTCTAGCAACAGAACTATTAATAACTTTTGGTATACCCCAATTGTGGAATATTATATGCTTACTTAACTCATATTTTCAAAAGGTATTTAATGGCATGAGACAGTCTCATAATATAATGTTACCTGAAAAACTCAGGATTGCTGTTTGTGTAATACGGCTGTAGTTGTTGGGATGTGTGACAGCAGCACTGTAAGTGTGGCTTTGTGTGTTTCCGTAAGTTCAGAAGGAAATGCATCAGATATTAAAAGGGATTACTGCTGACTAATGGCACTAAACTCATCCAAAATTTCTTCCTTATGCTTTTCTATAGTTTTTGCATTTTTTTAACTTTAAATATGTATTATTTTGTTATCAGAAAGATGTTACAAAAGAAAACCATGCCACTGCTGTAGCCTGGTAAAGATAACAATGGACCCCAAAAGATCATCATTTCAAAGCACAATTTTTTGTGAGTGGCTGGAGGCACATAGCCAGCAAGGTGACTGCTCTATAGCCCAGAGAACAGATTTTCCAGTCAAACAGAGGACGATGAAAGATATTCAGAAGCTTCCATTGACCTCATGCCAAACACAAAGGCTTTGTGTCAGCTCTGTTATTCTCAAGTTCAACTGCGCTGGTAGAAGCAAATATTTGCTTCATATCAAGCAATAACAAAACTGATGTAATAAAGTTTTAAATATCACAATGTGAAAAATAATTTAATCTTTTTTGGAAGCAATTGGCAATAAATATCAAGAGCCTTAAAAATGTTCATATTTTTAGGCTTATTTCAATTCTCAGGATAAATCCTAAAAAGAGTTTCAAATGTTGAACAAATTTTCTGTACAAATATGTTTAGTGAAATGTTATTTTAAATGGCAAAATGTTAGATAAATATCTCCTAGGGGAATCATTAAATTGATTACGGGGTATTTTTCCTGACAGACTATTGTGCAGGTATTAACAATAAGATTTTGAAAATGCTTAAGATGTGTAAAGCAAGAAACCAAGACATAGCAATGAATCTACATAAAGGATTTTAATAACTTTTCATTAAAAGTCCTATATAGGAAAAATAATAAAATGGGATATGCCAAATGATTATAGTGTGGCTTTACTTGGTGGTATGCTAATGGAGTAAATTTTTCTTTTACTTTTCTCTATTTCCCAAGTTTTCCTTTCTGAGCATTCTTTTATAAGACAAAATAAACTTGACTGAAAAAAGATGGTTCTGTAAATGTTTCTGTCCACGTAATTTTAGAATGCAGTGTATCCCAAAGAAATGGGCATTTAAAGTATACTCACAATAGCTCCATGCCACGTGTCTATGACTCAGTCCAACCATTGGATCCACATCCAGCACTACCAAGGTAGACAGAAATCTGTCTCCAAAAGTGATTCAAAAGTCGATACCTGGATTTTTCCTCACAGCCCTGGATTATCTCTTGTCTGTGAGTGGTATGAAGAGTTGTGTAAGGAGGGGTTAAATTCAAACAACATTAAACAGTAAGAAATTATGTTTGAGAATAAAGTTTGGTTGAGAATTTTTCACTCACATTCTCACAGATAGCTATAGCAGAAAAAAATCACTCCAATCTTTGCATTCAAACCTTGGTAAGAAATAGGTAGCATGATGAACAAGAGTGACCTGATAACATAGGAGTCTGTGTAAAGAATGTCCAATGGCACATTCCTTGAAGTGGAACATCTAAAGAATTGTAAGAGCTGATTTAGAGTTTTCTATTTTGGTTTGTTTTTCCTGCTACCATGTAAATACTCTCTATTGACTGGAGTATCCGGTAAAAAGTACAGACCTGTTTGGGGAAGGAATTGAGATGCTTCACAGTGGCGAGTGATGCAGGGAAGGGATGAGACAACATATTTGGGGCAGCATCATGAATCAAGCTAATTAAGAAAGAAGAATTTGGAGCCAGTGATGATGAGGAGGATGTAAGCCTTCAAGAATTCAAAGAGAGTTTGAGAGACATACCACTTTTCACTTTATTGGAAAATCAGTTTTATTTGTATGTCCATGGTCAAGGAGACCAGTTGGCATTGCTTTTCTTGTATGCTTGTGAAGGGCAGAATTTATTATATGTATGAACCTGGAAACTCAAGTATGACTTCGCTAACATTGAATAAAATCAGAATGACCAATCTCTTTGGCCTCTGCCAATTTTTCTTTTACTCCTAATAGTCAGAAGAGGATTCTAGCATCTCACAGATAAAGGAATTTATTTTATGAAATTGATTCATTAACACAACAATACTTTATACTCTCTACTATATGTCATTCATTGTTATGAGCACCAGGGATACATCGACCAACACCATTCAAAAGTAAGATGCTACCTATGAACCAGGAAATGGGTCCACACCAGACATCCAATCTGTTGGTACCTTGATTTTGAACTTTATACACTCTGGGAAATACATTTCTGTTGTTTATAAACAACTTGCTTAATAATATTTAATGATAGTATCCCAAGTGGAAGAAGATACAGTAAAAA
This sequence comes from Galagoides demidoff, assembly GCA_963574575.1. Lineage (NCBI taxonomy): Eukaryota > Metazoa > Chordata > Mammalia > Primates > Galagidae > Galagoides > Galagoides demidoff. The sequence continues at coordinate 10,605 of CAUYQV010017365.1, forward strand.
TGCTGG
>CAUYQV010017374.1:0-26474 GCA_963574575.1 Galagoides demidoff
CCCCTCCCCACATTCTTAGGCTATTTGGTTATAGCTTTCATATAAAAGGTATAAATTAGTTTCATAATAGGGGTGTGTACATTGGATACTTTTTCCTCCATTCTTGTGATACTTTGCTCAGAAGAACATTCTCCAGCTCCAAATTTCTAATCTTATAGATGAAGAAATACAAGTATAGACAGGCTAAATACAATTGTTTCCAAACCAGTATGTCTTGAGGTGGTATAAAAAATATTCCTGGAGTGAGGTCAGAGTCACCGCCATCCAGAAGCAATGTCTTTATGTCTTAACCTTGTGCCTGGTCTCCACCAGCCCCTATTGCTGCCTTGTCTGTATTTCCTGCCAATGCATTTAGACTCTGTGGGGAATTCCCTGAAAGTGGTTCAAGCTGATGTTGGTAAGACGCATAGCTGGGGATCTCCTATGCATCTTCTCTACTCTCAAATGAAGAGCCCCATTTTCTCATTTTAAATCTCTGCTGAGGATGAAGTAGTATTAAATAAACAGACCTTATCTTGCAAGGTGAAAATATTAACCGAAAATGTCAAAAAATATAGTATATAACAATATTTGGTTGACACTGAGGAGACTATTTCCTCATCAGTTTATTTTTGATTCCACCAGCTTTAAAGAATGGTTTCTGTGCATTGCAAACCTGTTAGATCACAACCTGTTCACACAGTTGATTTGGCTCCTCACGGGACTTCACTCCCCTACGCTTTCATATAGGTTCATACAGAGATGCATACACCTTTATATTAAAATATATTCATATATAGACGCACTACACTTTTGTGTTAATATATATTCATATATAGATGCACTTTCATATACATGTATATGCATATATAGATAAACTATACTTTCATCTTAATGTAGATTCATATATAGACACACTACACTTTCATATGCATGTATATTATATCACTATATTTGTCAAATATTTTAAAAAGAAATTTGGAGATGAAAAGATGTAAAAACCCTTGGTAAAAGCTAATATTTTTAGAGAAACATTCTTTAAATATTTCTCTTTCCTTGGTCTTATCTGGGCATGTAGAGCTGAATTCAGACTCTTTGACTCTGAATTTCTTTACAAAATAAGGAATCTGGATTCATTAAGGAGCAATTCTAACTTGGATTGAGCAGTTGTTACTGCAGCCTATTTTAGAAGTTGAAACTTTCAAAAGATGAAATATCATAAGCACACTTTTGGACAGGAGACAGATGCTTGGCTATTTTCTAAACATTTGGAAACTAAGTTAAAGAAAAATAGAAATAAGCCAGGAGTGAGGTTAGAATGTGTGATCGGTCTCGGTTGTAGGACTCCCCACTCTCCCTTCTAACATCCTCAGAACTGGCCGTTCCTTCCTCTGAACTCCCGTTCAACTTTGTACACAGCACGCATATGGCCCATCTGCATGTTCCATCTCCCCTATGGAATGCCACATTCCTTAAAGGCAGTGACTGAACTTTACTTATCTCTGATTCTCCTGTGCATACAGGAGGCACAGTTTGCTGTACCCAGTAGGTGCTCAATCAACAATGAATGAATGGTAATTAAAAGAGATAACTGCAGCTTTTACTTTGGAAGAAGCCATAGGACCATGATGAAGAAGCTCGTGATAACAAATTGGCACACGGAGGAAGCATATGGCACCGAAGTTTAGCTTAAATGTCTGACCCATAATCCAGGAAATATGGTGGCATCAGGGCGTGCATTCAGACTGCTCCCTCTCTGAAACTGTGAAAACAAACGTAAAAATGTATGGTGTCTGATTTACGGGGCAGCAGTGCACTAAGCAAGCACCAGAGGAAAGTTCTACCAAAAAAAGTCACGTTCATCTACAAGTAGGTGAATCGAGCCTCTTTGAGGAATAGTACCTCTTCCATAATCATGTTCAACCTGGTAATCTTGGAACCCAAGGAAGTCATTATTTAAAATAAGTTATTTTTAAGAAATCCAAATTTTCACTTTTTAATTGATCTGGCTTCCATGTGGAAAACTGGTTGGAAGACGTCCACAGTGGGGCAACAAGGTCACCTGGGAAGCTGCAGCAACAGGGAAAGGAAGCCAGCACTGTGGGCTGGGCAGGTGGCCGCTGGTGCGGCAGGGATTGGATATGAGGGTGAGGAAGAGAAGATGTCCATAATATCTCAGCCTGAGGAACCAGATGAATGAAAATAATGTGTCTTCAGATTGAGAAGACCGGGGAAGGGAATTTGGGGTGCAAGATCAGAAAGTCAGGTTCATGTATGTTTACCAGGAAAAGCATGGAATCCATCCAAGTGGATATCTGAGTGGAGAAGCTGTGATTCTGGAGTTTGGAAGACAATTCTGAGCTGCAGATCTACATTCTAGGTTTTTCATAGACATAGTGTTTTTAAAACAAATCTTTGAATTGGCCAGATGTCAAAAATTCAAAAACTGAAACACATAGCAAAAGATAAGCAGGCAAATTCTAAGTAACATAGCCAGATAATAACAAAAGACAATGAAATGATGGGCGACAAAGCACATCCCTTGTAGGAATACGTGTAAATAGAAAACAACCCAGTGTTAGAGGAATGTGCATTGCTTGGGGTCAAAAACACAAAGCCGAAGTTACAGAAGATAAATTAGCAACAAACCGGAGTTACAGAAGATAAATTAGCAACAAAGTAACTCAGGAGATGTGAAGGTAAGGGACGTGCCCAGGTCACCCAGGAAGATTCAGACACGTAGGAGAAAAGGCTGAGTATGAAACCCACTGGGATTTGGCCTCAAAGAAGGGAGCGAATCTCATATACCCAGGGGACAAGATAGAGTAAGGCTGTATGGGACTATGGCTGCCAAAAAGTAGCAGGACAATCACAGAACCCATTTGTCACACAATATTTGTGAATTCCACCATGAATGGGAAGCAACAGGATGACCAGCGTGGTCTGCCCCGGTGTTAAGGTGCAGGGCTTCAGGAAAATGGAGTCTCTGCTTTCAGATGACTCAAGCCAAGGACCAATCCTCTTCCTCCCACTTTTCTGCGCACAGCATCAGAGGGACCTTTTTAAAAAGATCAAATCTGATTATTTCATTGTCCTGGTTAGACTCCTTTACTTTTAAGAGTCTCAACCGAAATTGTTAACACAAGTTTTTCCAGCCACATTTTGTGAAATGTTCTCATCTTCTCTTTAATCAAAGCAGTCTTCAATTTCCGTAAGGGATTTTTTGGGGGGGGAGGGGGGTAAAGCTATTCACACCCTTCCACTCTTTCTGAAGAGTCTACCCCATTTCCAGCTTAGCTAAGGCTTGCCCATCCTTCCAGTCTCATCTGAAGGACCACATACCTGCATGCGGCTTCTTCTCCTCCTCTTTGGGAAGTATCAGGTGATAATGTGCACCGATTCTGTTGGTAGGAAACTCGCTGCCCTTGGACTCATTGTGATGATGGGAAGTTTGTTTCTCTGGTCTTCTTAGTGACAGGGATGAGGGTCTTTGGTGCTGGAAAGAATCTTAACCTCATGGAGAATTGATTAGTGAAGTGACTTAGAGAGTCAGGCAGATTTGGAAAGAGCAAACTATAGTGAAAACGTACCAGATAGGAGAACAGTGATAATGTCTGCTTTTATTCTCAGATGCTATCCAGAATAATCTCTTACTGTTTACGTCATTATAACTCAGCCTGAAAAAAAAAAAAAAACAATAACCAAATATGCTATAATTTATGCAGGGCTTGAATTTTTTTTTTTTTTTTTTGAGACAGAGCCTCAAACTATCCCCCTGGATAGAGTGCTATGGCATCACAGCTCAACAACTTCCAACTCCTGGGCTCAAGCAAGTATCCTGCCTCCGCGTCCCAAGTAGCTGGGACCACAGGAACCTGCCACAATGCCCGGCCATTTTTTGGTTGCAGCCATCATTGCTATTTGGCAGGCCTAGGCTGGATTCGAACCCACCACCTTAGGTGTATGTGGCTGGTGCCTTAGCCACTTGAGCCACAGGCGCCAAGCTGAAATTTCTTTATCACTGGTTACTCCATGGGACATTTTCTCCCCCTCCCTCCATTACTCTCCCCTGTCTTTCTCTCCTTTCTCTCCTTCCCTCCCTCACTCCCTTGCTATCTCTATAGTTTAGATATGTGTGTCCCTCTAAAATTCACATATTGAAAATTAAACCCTAAGGTGATAAAAGTAGGAGGGAGATTTTTGGACAGTGATTAGGCTGTGGGGGATCCACCTCGTCATGAATTTTTGCTAGAGGGAAGAGCTGGGCCCTTTTATCTCATCCTCCATGTGCCTTCAGCCCTTCACAGCGTCCATCCCTTCCACTCCTGTCACCTTGTAAGGACACAGAAGACACTGACTCTGCCAGCGTCTTGATCCTAGACTTCCATCCTCCACAACAGTAAGAAATACTTTTCTTTACTAAATTACCCAGTCTGAAGTGTTTTGTGATAGCATCAAGGATGGGCTAAGAGTCCCTATCTCTCTCCCCATTCTTGGAAATCTGTTCAGAAGACTCAGGGTGAACCCAGGAGAGAAGGGAAGTCGTTTCAGACGTCTGACTTTACAAAGCTTACACAAATCTTACTGAAGAGCAGTTGTCCTGTAATAAGGTGGGTTTGGGTTCAGAAACCAAACCTATTGAGCTAAAATGCCTATAGCTGAATTCCTTTGTTTATAAAATAAAACCAAAAATAACTTCTAAGGTTAAAGTAACAAAATTGCTAAAATAGGCATAAACACACCCATGATTAGATTTACCTCACCATTCTATTGGGTCAATATCATTTTACATAAACTACTTTAGGGAGGCTACATATTGCATTACTTAGAAAGTCAATCATGAATTTCTTGAAGGTAGAAATTATATTCTTTTTTTGTCTTGTAGCACAGGACTAGTCATAGAATTGCTGCCAAAGTTATTTTTAAACCGAATATTATAACAAAATATATACTTACGGTGACTAAAATCATGTTTTCTTTGTCTTAATCCTTGCCCTGTAATTAGCACACTGACACCTTGTGCCCTGATACTACCTTGCATGCAAAACAAGAGGAGAATACGGTTTACATATGTCTTTGTTGATGGATACAAAGTCATTGTAAAACATTAGTTGAATAACATGCTTCTCTTTTGTGGAATATTTGCTTAAGATATCTTTTAATGGGACAAAAACACTACAGACAAATGAAAATGTCCCAGACAAAGAAATCAGAGGTTTTAAAAGTAACAAGAATGGATTGAAGTTCCCAGATCTAGTCACATACTTTCCTCCCAAAAATTTGAAAGAAAATCATAGAGAAAATGTTAAAAAGTATTAACAAAATAATTAATGATGGAATAAATAAATATACACAAGTAATTAATAAAATGAAAAAGGAGACCAGCATCAGTACTGTGTACTTAGCTTAAAATATCTTTAATGTTTTTTCTAATTGTAAATAATGCTAAAAAATTAGAATATACAGAAAATAATTTTAAAAATAGATTTGCCAAACTCCACCACTGGTGGCCATCCATTGTGAATATTGTATTGTAATTTCTCAAGTCTCATACCACAGTGAGTCAGGAGGCACCTTGGCATAAGAGTCGGAATGAAACCAGCCCATTTCTCTGATCCCTGAAAATCTTAGGACTTGACAGCTTGAGACAGATGGTCTATGGTAATGGTTCCAATGTGAGGCCAGAACCTCTAAGTAGGTGAAAATTCTCCTTGCCAGGACTTCATCTGGGCTTTCCTGTAACACACCTTGGAGCTTCTCTGTTGGAGGAATTTTGATAGCACATGGCTGCGGTTATGGATGGAGGATGTACTTGGGTCTGGCACAGTGACCTTGAGGTAAGACCTGAGGACAGGCTTGGATGGGATGGTCCTATTCCAGTAGGCTGTGTGCTGGCTGCGTCTAGCAGGCATGGCTGGGGGGCAGTGCAGCTTCTGTTTCCTTGGCACAAACATATGCAAGACTTGCTCTCTGCTTCAGCATTTCTATTCCCATTAATCACACTAAGAAGACCTGAAAGGCTGCATTTGCTTTTTTGTAAAATTTGATTGCTGATAACACATATAAGAAAGGGTTACATTTCAAGATGTTAAAATGACTAGCCAAACGAAGTCAGAAATATCATTAAATTTCTAAGGCTTTCAATTATCAATGAATAATAATTCCCCCTTCAACACATATAATAAGAAATGAAGAATGTTTTGCGTATCAATATATAATAAGATGATAAAGCTTGTAACATCTTTCAAGGAAAATGTGATAGAAAACATTTTTGAGAATGGCCTCTAGTCCTCCCGGGACATTTGAGAGGGACAGATGCTGATGTAATAACCTAGAAATAAATGTTGTTTCTATGTTTAGAAGAAGTGATGTGCATTAATTTAGTCACACAGTGCTTGATTATAGTAAGATCTCAATAATTGGCTGAATAATCGCACACTAAACTTCAGAACAAAGAAACCGCTGGGCAAGACTATGTCCCAGCACCCTTATCTGTGACATTTGCCGTGCCTACTATGCCTTTCCCTTCCACTATCCATGTGGTTAAGTCATCCTGACTCAGAAGCCGCTCAGAGGAGCCAACCTGAGGCTCCGTGCCCAATCTTCAACACACACAAACAGACTTTTCTGACTTACATGCCTTCTTCTCTCCATTCTCATGGTCAAAATATTACATTATTTTTGGTTCTTTGTTATCACCCCATTGTATTATAATAAACTTACTTTCACACGAAATTTAAATAATATAACAGAATTCATCCAGAATTTGATATCAAAGGAAGTGAGATCCTATGCCACACTTAAGTACATCATAAAATGTAAATTAATTTCTGTATATGGTAAAAGGTAATGGTAAAATTTTGAGGGGTTATTTCCCATACATATATCTAGAGGTTCCGGCACAGTTTGGCTGGCATTTTTATTATACAAATGCTGCATTCATTCAAAAAGAACTTGAAAGGAAATAAAAAGTGGAAAATCCCTCTACGGAATTTACCACTTTACTTGTCCTTATTTTGTTTATAAATATATCTTATTTTCATGTCCTTCTCCTTTTCCCCTCCAATAATAATCTCATTTATTCAATTGAAACATTTAAAACTTTTACATTTTAATAATTGTGAAGAGTATCTTATGATTGTTTTATAAAAAAATAAACAAACTTCTTTGAAGGCCAGATAGTAAAACAGGTTAGGGCACTATGAACTCAGCAATGTGCAAAGAATTTTGTTTATTTTACCACCAGATCAGCTGAGTTCTTTAATTGAAAATGCCAAATATGGGTAGAATTTGAATGGAATCTAAATCTCTATTTCTTTAAAGCAAGTCTTAAAAGCTTTGAAATAAAAGATCTGAGGACTCTCATTTTCAACAGTGAAGGAGTACTTTTATTAATTTTATCCTTCCACCACAAACAAGTAGAAAAAAGGCAAAATATATGGAATAATTTTTTCAGATATTGGTCAATGGAAAAAGTTATAATTGTGATCCTTGAGACAAGGAAAATAAGTGACTTGAACCTTATGATTGCTCTGATTTTTTTTTCCTCTCTCTTTGGAGAGATCTTATGGATCTTGCTGAAGAGCAGGAGAACCCAAGCAGGTGATGGAACAAGTCTTGAGCCAAGGATTCAGGAGTGGTAGTTTGTTATAGCTAAAGTGAGTGAAATTTGAAAAATAGAGTGCCAGAAAGAAAGAATCTATTCAGACAAAGAAGTTGTGTCTAAGATCTAGATAGCAGTCTCAGAGAATTTGTTGTTGGAGTCTTAAGATTTACATTTATAAAGTGAAATTTTACAAGGTGATACAAAGAAAAGCAGTGGAACTGTAAGTCAACCAATTCCCAGAGAAACATGTATTGGAGAACCAACCAACCAGAGTAAAAAAAAATCTTAACGAATGCCTTGGGCATTTAGTATGAACTCCAGAAGAATCACATCTTATAGGTGGGCTTAAATTAGCTGTTGAATACTGGTTTACTTAGACCTTTCCTAATAAAACTTAAAAATCAAGCTTAAAATGATAGTGGTTATCTACAAATCACTTAACTATCTGTCAAAACAGAATTAAAGTCTTTAAAGAGAACAACAAAGCATAACATCCAATATTTAGTAAACTAAGACACGATGTCCAGCCTCCAATCAAATATCATTAGCTTACAAAGAAGCAGAAAACTATGACACATACGAGATTTTTAAAAATGAGGCAAATATAGTAATAACAGAGATTATGAAACCAAAGTTAGTAATAACAGAGAAGTATTAAAAGACAAAGATAGTAATAACAGAGATTGTGAAGCTAAACAGCCAAAACTATAATACTACTGGTATAAATATGCTCAAAGATTTAAATGATAACATGAACATAATGATATAACTGAAGATTTGTAAAAGAACTGCATGAACTTATAAAGCTGAAATTTCTCCTAAATTAAAAAAAAAAAAAAACTATCTGACTGATCTTAATGGTAGATTAAAGATTTTGACCAAAAAAAAAAAAAAAAATCAAAGAACTTGAAGTCAGGTAATTGAAATCATACACACAAACATGAACTATAACAAAATGCCTAAAATATTTAAAAGAAGCTCAATAATTTATGGAATAATATCATATTATTATAATACAAGCATTTTGTGTACAGAAGTGGAATAAAAAGTATTTTAAGAAATACCGGGTACAAATTTTGGCAAAATAAACCTATATTTTAGCCACCTGAAGATTATACAGTGGATTTCAACTGAAACTTTTGTTCAAATGTCAAGACTGAAAATATCACATACTGAACGATAAGGGTATGAAAAGGCTTATTACTCATATAACAAGGGTCCTGGGAAGAGTATGGTAGGCTTCTCAATCTGGTCTGAAAGTTGCTTGAGAGAACAGAGAAGGAAAGAAGACTAGCCTGTTATTTTTTTTTTTTTTTTTTGCAGTTTTTGGCCGGGGCTGGGTTTGAACCCACCACCTCTGGCATATGGGGCCAGTGCCCTACTCCTTTGAGCCACAGGTGCCACCTGGCCTAAGTTCTTTATTAAATACTATGGTTAAGAAGTGTGGAGGAGGTTCACCAATGGAGAAGCATTGAATTTTCTCATCGGTTTTCCCACATAAGGGAAGAGAGGAACTTAAAAGCTGTCAGTACTCAAACATCAGAAAGAGGAATCACTCTTTATTCCAACCCACAAAACAAAGAAAATTAAGAAATTAAGAAAACCTAAGCAGAATGAACAAAAAGAGAAACATACAAAAGCACATAACAAAATTTCTATAGAACAATTTGAAAAATAACATTTTGAAGGAGCTAAAGAATAAAGACATCTTCTATATATGGGGACAGAATAAGAATGACTGCAGACTTCTTGTCAGAAATAATGTAGGATAGTTTACAATGGACTGAGATCTTTATAGAACCAAGTGAAACAACAAACAAAAAGAAAATAACCTAAAATTCTCCTTTTATCCAAAGCTTTTTCAAAAACAAATGAGAGTAAAAAAAGATTTAGATCTGTTTTTGGTAATAGCCAAGTAACATTGCCTGTGATCAGCCTTTCTACAGATGATGAGTATAATATCTGAATACAGAAAAGTCATTGGAGGCACTGGAGAATTAACAGAAGCTCTCAGATTAGGAAAGGCAGTACCCAGCCAAGGGTGAGAATTATATGGTACAGTTGCCATCATCACAGCTTTCATCATGGACGCAAGTAAACTCTGTTGCAAATGGAGAATAGGAAGGACAAGGAAAGAATAGAGAAAACAATAGGAGAGAAGCCCAGAAGAAAAGGAGTCAGTTAGGAAATACCCAAACCATATCTGTCCACAACTCTGGCTACAGCACTTAAAGTAACTCAGCTGAAGAAAAAAGTATCTCAATTGAAATCTGAGCTAAAGAAAAAGAGAACACAATTTCAACTTGAGTCAAACCAAGATATGATAATTCCTTACTAAAAGAAAGCAAATGACACCCTTAGGGAGAAAAAAACAACAGAAATTAAAATTGCCACAACTCATTGCTCATAATACTTAGAATAGCCTCTCAGCTAAACTGATGAATAAATTAAATATAAGACATAAATTACTATTACAACATCTGGAATGAAAGAGAGGACATCAGCAAAGGTAGTACAGAAATTAAAGTAATCATAGGGAAATATTATGAGCAATTTTATACCAATAGTTTAATAAATCAGACAAAATAGAAGAATCTCTTAAAGAATGCTCATTTAAAAAAACTAACCTAAGCAGATATAGAAAAAAAAAATAGACTTCTGTCAATTAAAGCAATCATATTCACAATTAAAAAGCTTCCGAAAAAGAAAACTCCTGGCCCAGATGGCATCACTGGTGAATTCTATCCAACATTTAAGAAAGAAATAATTGGTATGCTACAAAAATTATTTCAGAAAATGGAGGAGGAAGGAACACTTCCCAACTAATTTTATGAAGCCAGAATTACCCTCTATCAAAACTAGATCAAGGCATTATAAAAACTGAAAAAACTGAAAAGTGTAGACCAATATGCTTCATGGACACATAACACATATCACACACTCTTAAAAAAATTATTAGAAAACTGAGTATGTGTGTGTGTGCATGTTTACACACACATACACAGGCGCACGAGCACACCCTCCTCACCCCCTCCCCCACCCCCTGCCCCGTCAGGCTAAGGGCACTTTGTCAAGGAAATACAAAGTTGTTTTGATAGTCAAAAATCAATCAGTGTAATTCACCATGTCTGCAAAATTAAGTGAAAAGTCTTACGGTCTTCTCAGTAGATGCAAAAATGTACTTAACACATTCCAATATCAATGAAAACCAATAAATTAATCAGTGAAGAAATGACCATGAAATATGGGTGCTGCAGTAATAAAGGAAGAAGCAAATATGAAAAAGAAAACAGCCTAGGAAGGTAGGCAACACCACCACAAAGGTGGTGAGAGTCTTGGAGCCAACACAAGGGGTTAGAGAAAGTAAAAAGAGACACAATAGCAGAACATGTGGCAAGGAAAAGGGAAGAGAGAAAATGTGGAGTTGGGGAGATAAATAGGACGGGGAGAGGGAGGAAGAAAGAGTATGGAGTAAAAGAGGGCTCGAAAGGATCTAAGACTCTGATTTGAATATTGGAAAGGATTTCTGTTTTCATTTCATATTATGGTATCTAGCGACAATTTAACAAAAAACAATACAACGCTGTTTGCACTTTCCAATATACAATTTCAAGGTGTGTCATCCTGATAAAAACTGTCCTAAGGCAGTGATTCTCGAAGTTAGTGCTTCAAACACTTGCATCCAAACCACTTTGGTTGCTGTTGTGAATGAATCAGATGACCATGGTCCCCTCCCCACCATCTATCCTGACTCAGACTCCTTGGGGTGGAACCTGGTAATTTCAATGCTTGCTTGCACCCTGCACAATCCCAATACACGCTCTTGTCTCAAGAGGCAATGAAACACAAAGAGAAAATATAAAACAACAGATCACTTGATATGGCCTCCTCATGAGTGGAATCTACCAGGCGATCTGTGTACTACAATGCGGTTCTGTGTGAAGTTTGACTCCAGGCATGACACCATGAATGAGCCAACTGCAGAGCTGTCTCTCTGCGTGCTCTGTGTCCTCTCATCTCCTAAGCTCACAACCCTCTCCAGTGCCATTTGCTGCACAAACGCAGCCCCCAGTGAGCATTTTTCCTGGGTGTCCTGTGCTATCCTAACTTGTGCTCCCTCCCTAGTCCCACAGTAGAGAAGGAGGTGGGTCTGCTTGTAGCCTTGTGCGTGTGGCTTTACTGTTTCTGGACCTCTGTGGAGCTCCTGCCACACAGGGAGTTGTTCTTGTTGTTGCATATGCCCCCTCCCTGTACCATGCAGTCCTTGGGGACAGCTTATGGATGTCGAGAGACAGCAGAGCATCAGTGGAAGTTGCGATTGTTCTGCTTACACAATCTTGGCTATGGGCGATACAATTTACCAAGGCTCTTCACTGAGGCACTCAGACATTTCTGAGACCTTTCTCTTCTGCTCAAGCCATGCACATCTTGAGTTCCCAAATATCTTGTGAATCCATCCTCAGCGTATCATCTCCATGAAGTTACCTCTGTTTAGCCTTCATTACTACTCACGAGGGTTGCAAATTCCACTTTCCGCTCAGCCTTTAGTCCTTCCAAGATCTTCCTTATATACTCGTGTGCACAATTGCTACAAAAGGTACCTTTTGAAAATATTCATATGGCCATCTCACCCTCCCGTTTAAACTGCTATAAACACTCTATGTGTCTTTGTATATCACGGCTGAATGGCCTCTTCTTACTGTTAATCCTCTTTTTATCTTCACTCCTCACCTCCAAATCATGGATGTAGAAACTCAGTTTCTGGAATGGAAAAGAAACCTGAGGTAGAATCCTACCTCCATTACTTATTAATTTTTTTACTTTAATGATTCATTTGATTCTTTAAGTCTCTATTTTATCACATAGAGGGTAGGATAATAGTACTTGTGTCATAAGGTTATTACAATGAGTAACTGAAATAGTGCACTCAAAGCACTTAACCTACACCTGCCATACAGAAAATGTTGAGTAAATGTTAGTTATTGTCCCTCTCTCATGCCGTTGTGTCTTCATGTAATCCCTTTGAATTAGATTGTCCTTCCTGTCCTTGTTGGTCTAGAAAACTCCCACTCTTTTATTTCTGTTTAGCTCCCGTCTTCTCTGAGAAGCCTACTGATCATTCTCAGCATTAGGCATTTTATGTTCAATCTTCCTGATTACCTAACTCAGTCCAAGAGTGTTAAAATATATTTTTATTCCTGAATCTCCAGAAACTAGAAGGATAATGCTGTGATTTTTGAACCATCCATCAGTTGGTCGAAAAAATGGATCAATGAGCATTCATTGGTGTGGTGTATCCACAGGGGTCACTCCCATTCACTGGCGTGGTGTATCCACAGGGGTCGTTCCCATTCCCTGGCGTGGTGTATCCACAGGGGTCGTTCCCATCTCTTAGAGTACATTTTAAATGGCATTAAAACAGACAAGATTTTCAGAGCAGAGAAAAGTTAATTATCTGTTTCATCCAAAATACAACTTAATTGAAGAGATGGGTGAGTAGAGAAACAATAATCTGAGCCAATGTTGTTGTGCCCTCAGGAGCAGCCCCATCGGGATCCCCGCCACCTCCTCGTGGGCCTGGCTGTTAAGTGATATATCCCTATTTATTTCTGTTGTCGCCATGATGTTGCTGCCTGAGGACACCAGGAAAGTGAGGCTCCTTCCTCAACTCCAGCCTGGAGGAAGTTGCTGTCCATCTTGTGAAGGAAACTCTTGTCTAAGACTTCTTAATTGGAGCAATAGAAAACTCTGCTAAGCTCTTCTTATTGTAAGCTTCCTAACACATTGGACCATGGCAATTTTGGGAACTGTGTTTCCCACCCAGTTTGGGGCAATGTGTTAGGTTAAAGACCTATTGTTTGTGACTTGGAAGCATGGATTTCCCAGGCCTCCTCCAGCAGGCAATCCTCTGAAAACAGTTTTTGTCTATCGCCACACTGCAATCACTTGCCTCATTGTTAAAATTCAGTTTGAGGAGGAAAAAAAAAAAAAAGAGAGAATAAAAGAAAAGAAAAGAGAAAAGAAAGGGAATTGTCATCTGCAGCTGCAAACTCCAAAACCTTCTGGGGCTCAAGACACATTAGAATTGCTGAAGGCATTAGAAGAATCTTTTCTCATTGTTATTGGACTTTTTCACCTTCAGCTCACTTCTCAAGGCTTCTCAAATCCATGAGGATTATGCCTTTTGTTATCTAAATCATATCATGGAATCTGTAATTTTTAGCCTTGAAGCAGATGTTTTTTGACAAACCTAGCACACTGTTTATCAAGCTACTCTACTGAGTTTCTTTATAAATGGTTTCGTTTTCCAGCAAATAAATGGATTTCATATAAATTTTGGAAGGCTATTAACTGATATCTCAGCAAAATAAGAACTAGCCAAAAATCTTTTAATTGCACACCAGACCCTTCTCCTTGCTGTCATGCTAATTGTAGATTTCCCTAATTGAGAATCCGTGGGTGGGTATCTGCCCCGGAAGCCTCCTATGTGTCAAGACATCTGGTTCGCTAACCAGAATACTCCTTTCAGCGGGGACCAACTGCAAGCTCCACTTTTCCCTGGGCGCTGAAACGCAGCTGACTGCATGTTAGGGGCGTATGCAGAGACAGGTGCCGGCATGTGGGCTCTTGTGTCTGGAGGAAAGTTTGGCCATTTCAGGGTAGTCTTTTCAACCATGCAACCTCAAGTCACATCAGCCCACTGGGATTTTTCTGAGTAATAATTTTTAAGAGTGAAGTGCTTCATTGCATGATGTGCCCATCAAGTGCAAGAACACCTCTGTGTGTAAGTTTGGGTGAAGGTGTTCTGAGGCACAGTCAGTCCCTGCCTGCCCTTCCTATCACAGTTTGCCAGGCTGGGCCACAGAACATATTAGTATGACATTCAGCAAAAAGAAATTCACGTGCACTTAATGAAACTGTTGTCTTTCTTGAGTTAAATATAATTTTAGACTCAGATGAAACTGTACTTAGTTTACATTGTTCTATCTGTGTGACAGTGGGAAAGTTATTTTATCTCCTTTCTCCTCAATTCTTTCACCTGGAAAGGAGAATAATTTGTCTATTTCAAATGTCTTCAAAAGCCATTGGGTGAAGAGAGGAGAGAGGGGAAAATTTCCTACCTGGTTCTTATACTCAGTGTCTCCCAGGAAGGGTGCTTTCCCTGTATTGTATAGAAGTTCCACGTTGGTCAATCAAGAGATCCCTGACACTTGAAAGTCATAAAATAAGCAATTTAAGTGAGAGTTCTCTGAAAAGATTGAAAAACAACTAGGGAAGATACGATGGGAAAGTTGAAAGTAATGTACGGATGCAATCATCAGTGTTTTCCATGCTCAGCCTTCCAATGCAGAAATAAAATCCATCTTTGAAAATAGTCCTAAAAAAATAATTTAGACAGAAATCATTGTGCGGTATACTGGGATAAAGCCACAGAAACTTGGTCATAAAAACTCACCAAATGCCACCAGGTAAGCCTAATGGCCTGAGAAGTTTTAGAGCCTAATAGAAACTGGACGACATCCTTCAGTGAAAGCGCTGTCTTCCTGATCTCTGCAGGTGCGTGGGGAGCTACTGTGTACAACTTGTCAGGAGAAACGTAAATGATCGGATCCGGGGTGGGAGAGAGACCCACGGAAGCTGACGCTCAAGCCAGCTAGTGACTTGGATCCATGCACACTAGTATATACGGTATTTATTTTCTGGTTCACAGATTTTTACATCAAGTTCCACGCAGTGGGCCCTCCCCAGCCGTCATCTTCCACTGGTCCAGCTGTGATGGGACCTGGAAGGGAGATTCTGAAGAAGAATGAAAAAGTGCACGCAGTACCCTCACACGTTAACAGCGCTCACAAGTGGAGAAAAACTGCCCAGGACCTGACTTAATAGGACTCCTGTGGTCATGCAGGTCGAGTGGAGAGAATGGCCAGACAGCAGTGGCTTACCTGCTGCGGACAGTTAAATCTTCTCAGTAGCTGAAGAGAACTGTGGCTGGGGCGACTAGTGTTGACATTGGACCCAGGGGTCTGCGTGTGAACTGTGGCTGCACAAATACCAGGCATCGAGGCAGGCACCTGAAGACCCCAGACTCAGGAGGCTGAGGTAAGAGGATAGCTTGAGCCCAATAGTTTGAGGTTGCTATGAGCTATGATGATGCCATGGCTCGATACCCAGGCTGACTCTGTCTCAAAAAAGAAAATAGTTTGAATGACTGTACATTTTTCTATCTTATGGATGTTTAATATCAAAATGTACTGAATTTAACTACTCATGAATTTTTGGCCATTTGTGTTGCTTTTAAACTTTTCTTCATAATAAATACCACTGCAGTGAAAAAGAAATGTCGAACCCTCGGTAGAGTCACTTGAACTTGCTCAGCCCGAGTTTCTGTAATTGTTAAATGACTATAATGAGACCCCCTCCCAGGGTGACCACAACGCACACGGTTGTCTGTGAAGGCACCTGAGTACTCGGGGCACAGGGGTGGGCTGGCACATGCCATCAGAGCAGAACTATGACACCTGCCTCTGTGTCTATCACTGTGGCTAGGGGCTCGTGAGCAGACATACGCCAACTGTGCCATGTGGGTGCACAGCCCGGAGCTGGAGCTGACATAGCAGAGGCCGAGGGCACAGACTGGGCCTGTCTGGTTGGCTTTTAATCTACTTACAAACTTTCAGTGACTCCCCAAAAGAGATTTTAAAAGTAGACTTATGTTGACCGTCATATCATAAGGAAACTAAAGTCAAAAATAATCAGCAAAAGACAAATAGCAAGGTCACACGTCAGGAAGTCTGCCAGGGCACCTGGGACCGAACAGGCACAGAATAAAATGATATCCAAATGTGCTTGTAGGATTCAGAGGCAGATAAGAAAAGTGGTTGTCGAGGGGCTTTCTAGAGAGGAAGTGGCAGCCTCTCCCCAGGGCGCTCCTGCCTCTCCCTTCCATCTTTGGTTTGGTGAACATTCTCCAGGCAGGGGAATCCTGTTTTCTTTTAACCCAAATGAGTGAATTCTAGGAATGGTGGAGCAAAGGGGGCCCTGCTCATTTTGGATTGAGAGATCCATGGTCTTCTGCTCCACCACCCAAGCCCACTCCTCTCTCAGCTCTGCTGTACCCTGAGTGCCTGTCTGGCCGAGGAGGGAGCATGGGTGCTGGGCAGACAAAATCAGGCCTATTGGATGTGCTTGGCTGAAGCTCCGGGATTGAGGGGGAGAGTGGGAAAGCTCGAGGTTGGAAGGAGATCTGTGATTTTAGGTTAGGAGAGAAGAGGGACGTACACCCGGTGTCCTCCAAGCTTGGAACTAAAAGAAGCTGAGTGCTGTCACACACCTGTGATTTTGCTTGAAAAGAACTCTGAGCTGCTAGTCCCAGGGAGCCTCTCACGAGCCGGCAGGAGTGGGGCGGACACCCCACACCCTCTCAGAGTTCTCTGCAGTTCGGCTGCACCTGGGACTGTGTAGGTGTATTTTTCTCCTCTTGTTGATTTGGTTACCGAAAAGAGCTTTTGATGGAGACCACATCCTTTTACTGAGTATCAGGAAAGTTTATTAAAAGTGGCTCCCAGAACTCAATAAAACCCCCAACTACCTGATTCAACCGTGTTTGCCCGACTTTCCTTTTTTTTTGTCACCCAGTTATAAACACACCTTCCACAATCAGCTGTACTTTCCAGCTTGAAAGGCTATTTCAGAAAGCTAGATAAGATAAACAGGCAGTAAGAAATGATAAATCAGAGCATATATAGGATTTTTTAGAAGATATGCCAAGTGCTCACTCAGAATACACGAAAGTGTGCATTGCCGAGTTGCAAATACTGATACACTTTCACCCAGTCTATAATATAGCTGGGAACGCATCTATCTTAGGCGGCAAACAGCTCTCGGGGAGCACTTTCCCTTTAGTGCAAATGTTGTTACTAAAAGTGTGCACAGACCTCATCTGCCGGGGGCCCAGCAGGGCCACCCTCACTGCTGTCCCCATCTCTCGGTCAGCCTCACCTGCCAAGGATGTGTCGGCTTGGATGGCTCTCCCTCTGGATGGCTCTCCCACCTCCCTGGCCAAGGCAAGGGGCCCCCTCCTCAGAGATGGTCCTGCGCCCCCCTCCCTGTGCAGTGGCCTCTGTTGTCACCACCAGGCCTTTGCCTGTATCAGCCAATGGAGTGAGTCTTGTGGGGGTCACATCCCAGTGCTCTCTACCTTGTGTCCCCAATGCCAAGCACCCTTATGGCACAAGGAATGCTCTTGGTTTGTGTTTGCTAATCAATGGTGTATAAATAAATCTATGACCAGTAAGTCACTTTGCCCAGAAACCTCAGCCTTATGGAGTGAAGATGGAAATAAAAGAGAAAGATTGAGACATAACAGTTTGGACATTACACAAGTCAGTGCCACAGCAGAGTGCAGAGGGACAGAGAGCCCAGAGAGTCACTGTGGGAGCAGCAGGACTGTGGGGAAAGGCAGGTTGGGAAGAGATGGGACCCATTCAGGTGGCTAAGAGGTGGGAAGGTGTCCCAGCAGAGGGAAGCCTCAGTGCAAGGGCAGACAGGAGTGAGGGGGTGGGAGTTCTGCAACTGGGGTGCTTCACTGCAGTAGAACCTCTGTAGGTGACCCCCCAAGGGACTGTAACAGGCCAAAATGTGGAGGTGGCCAACGTAAGGAACTAGGCCTACTGTACAGATCTGTCCATGTGGTGTGTGTCTGGTCTATCAAAATCAGGTAAACTGAAGGGGCTTGTTCGTGTAGGGAGGGGGTCAACTGTGGAGGAGCTCCTGTAACTTCTTTCACAGTTTACCCTTAGAACAGCCTCGTGAAAGTGTAAGGGATACTTACACGATGTGGTTTCAAAGGTCAAAGGACAGGAAAATAGACTTTGCAGAAGTCACTGACTGAGGGGCAAAAACAGAAAAGGAACTCACAGCTTGGGCATGTCAGCTACGAGGCATTGAAGAGGTGCTATGCCTCAGTTTCCTTACCTTTAGAATGGACACGATAATGCTTGTTTGGTAGGACTTGCTTTAAAGGTTTAATTAGGAGATGAATGTGAATCCGAGCATCATACAGTAATGGCTCAATAATTTTTTTTTCCTTCCCCCTACTTTCTTTTTACTTTCTCTTCTGTGTTCCAGTCACACCCCCATCCTCCATTCCTGGTGCCATTTCTTTCTTCTCTCTGCTTCAGGACCCACACTGTGCCTGTCTATGGAGTGACTGAAATCCTTCCCTGCCTGGGGCCTTGTCTGGCCCCAAGCCACGCCCCTCTAAGCACCCACGCTGTGGTCTCACTCCTGGGTCCCTTTCTCCACATTCTTTGCCTCTTCCCTCCCCCCGGTGATGGCACAGGCTTCCCGAAAACAGTCTCTGAATTTTACATCTTTATTATTCCTCAACCTAGAGCTTCATAGAGGTTTAACAAACCTTTGCTGCTGATGCAACAGCAGCCAGAATTGCAGAACCATACAGTGTCAGAGGGAAGGCTGGCTGTCTTTTATGTGAAGGTTCATTGTAAATAGAGTCACCAGAAGCATGGCGTATTGATGTTCCAAAGACAGAAAGGGACCAAAGTCTCAGCATTACAAACATTTATCCTTTTTGAAACATCATTTTTTTTTTGACAGTTTTTGGCCAGGGCTGGGTTTGAACCTGCCACCTCCAGCATATGGGGCCAGTGCCCAGTTCTTTGAGCCACAGGCACCACCCCCAAAACATCATTTTTAAGAGAAAGACTTCTGGAAGAAACTATTCTGGAAATGATCTGAGACACTCAACACACACAGCTCAGTTGTCTTACCTTAATAAAGAGTGGACGTGAGCAGAGAAGCCAGCATTTCTGTCTGCTTCTCCTCCACACATTGCCTTCCACAAGTATGTCATTTAAATAATATTTTTCAGATGTTCTACACAAGAGATATGCTACTGGCAGTGTGCTATGTCCCTTCAAAATCCCTAATGTGGTGTATTAAGAGGTGGGCCTGCAGGTGGTAACCAGGTCATAAGGGCTCAGCCCTGGGGAATGGGATTAGTGCCCTTATACAAAGAGCCAGGAGAAGAAGAAGGGTTCTCCTTCTGCCATGTGAGGACATGGTGAGAAGGTGGCCCTCTGTAAACCAGAAAGGGCCTTCATCAGAACCTGACATGGTAGCACCCTGATCTCAGACATCTAGCCACCAAAATGGTGAGAAACGTTTTTTGTTTCAGCCACCCAATCTATGACATTTGTTGTAGCAGTCCAGGTTGACCACAGAAAGACATTATTTCATGAAGGCAATTATGTTAAAGTAAATGTGATTCCTGCTACAAAATTATGATTTGCAAGGAATCAAATATCCTGGGAAATGTAAGCTTCATTGTATGAATGACTTTTCGTTCTATACTGTTAGAATAAGAAATAATTCCCAAGTCTCAGAGGTTTAAACAACAAAGGTTTATTTTTTGCTCATGTGGTATGTTGGCTCCAGTAGCAGCTGCTCTGCCCACTTTCTTACTTCCAACACCAGACTGAAGGCACCATCCTTACCTGGGAGGTTCCAGTCCCCTGGCAGAGAGGAAGGGACATGGCCAAAGCACTCCATGGTTCTTGGAATGTTTGCTTGACCACGTGCTTGTCACTTGTGCATGTTTCACTACCCAAAGCAAACCACATGACCCAGCCCATGGGAGAGGGACAGGGAGGAATGATGTTTCTCTGAGGAGAGAGTTGGGACAGGGGACACCCGTGATGCTGTGACTGGGTGGTGAGTAAAAATGTGCAACAATATTAAATCTTATGTCTGATATTAGAAGTAATGTCATGTCCTTTCAGCTGTTAAATTCTACGCACTCTGACTTCCTCTGCTCCTCTCTGCTTTGCATACTCCAACAAGCCCAGCTAAGAGGCTGCAAGAATTTTTCAAGAAAATGTTGTGGAAAGCCCAACAGCAAGCAACAGCATGGGAAGGAAGAGAAGAGGATGGGTTTGCAAAATACTTGAGAAGTGTAATGACTGAAAATAACTCACAGTGGTAGAATGGTGGGAGTCCAGTAAAGGAGCAGAAGATGTCGAGGTTTGGGTTGTTTACTGGCCCGTGGGTACAGGAGGGTTGGTGGACATGGGAAGCAACAGAGACTACACTCGTCAACAGTTCTTTGTGGGTTGATTGGAGTTCTTTCCATTTTCTCTGTCTTCCCACAAGAATGGTAGATTTTAGGGAAGACATACTTGGCAGCCATTTTGAAATCTACCACCTCAACTTTTCACCTGGAAGAGCAGGACCTTTACTGGACACAGAAGGGGGAGCCCCCCGGCTCCCGCTGTGACAGCACGAACAGCAGGACGACCTGGCAAGCCTCCTTCCAGTGTACAAGTTCAAGGCAGCTCCATAGAGAATGGCAAAGCTCTTCCTCTGTCACCAGAGATATTAACGTCTCCACCTTAAGACAATAGGTGGGAATTAGGAGTATTTTACAGCATGGAAACCATTTCTTAAATTTTACTTCCAACAGACATTTAACTTGGATTAAAAAAAAAAATCAGTACCATGGCATGGGCTAGAATGTCAGTTAGTTCAAAACAGCAGTTCTTTCACTGTTTTGTCCCCCATTTTTTCCTCTAATTATGATTTGTTAGCATTTCACTTAAGAGGAAATCCTCTTGGGACCTGTGTATTTTGCTCACGTGAAAGCTGAATTTAAGTTAATTTCTCTAGAGGAAAGAAGGTCTCTACGCTTTTGTGTTAGCCACAGAGGCCGAGACATGTGAAGCTATTTGAAAGCCTCAGAGCTAAAATGGTCCTGGGGAAGGAGGGCTGGGATGATTTCAATTTCCTTCACAACAGCAGGAGAGCAGAATTCCTACCTAATGGGATTAGATATCGTTTCACCAAACTAGGCAAGTGGACTGAAGTCCAATCCAAAGTCCATCAGAAATGGGTAATAATTTACTTTAGGATAAATCTGTCGCACTCTCCCACATTGGACAAGGCTCGGTGGTAGGCCCTGCAGAGGTTCCAGAGAGTAAAGTAAGATGCTTTGCCCATAAGAGGCAAATAAGATAGTTCAGAAGGCAAAGGATCTAAAACAAGAGATCTTCCCATTTGGTAGAACAGTGTAAGTCCCGAAAGGTGCTTTTAGGTGTTTGCATCTTAATGTATTTGTTCATTCCTAGAGTATTTTAGAATTCCTGCCAGGTCCAACCCCTATGTACTTGGGACACAACACAAGCAAGCAAGCAGAGCCCCTGCCTTCATGTCAAACCACCTGGCTGCAGGTCGAGACAATTGTTCACACAAAGGCACAAGGAGATTCTAGCAGCAGCTGTGCCATCCGCCGTGGTATCAGAGTGAGCATGACATCATCTCTCTGTTACCAGTTGTTGTCATGATAACCACGAACTTTAACCTCCTGGGATTTATGTTCCTTGTTCATAAAATTCGGTTCATTTCACTCACTTCAAAGAGTGTCTCTAATGATGAAATGGAGCTGCAGCCTGCATGAGATGCGGGCACACTCTCAGGCACCTGGAGAAACAGCGAGTGTCCTTATGGGAGCCCAGAGGGAGACCCACCCTCCTTCCCTCTGTGGGACGGGTGGGTGGGGGCACCTGAACCAGGAAAACAGCATCACAAAAAACCGATGGGGATGGCAGGCACTGTAAATACCCAATTCCATCTTCAAAGCCCACCTGAAGTGTTCCCTTCCCTGGAGAAACTTTTCTTTCAAGAACAGTCACTGCCCCTCCCCCCTTCCTCCCACTGTGGGTGTCTGTCTGCCTGGTCTTCAGAATCCACTTCAAACAGAGAGTCTTAAAAATTATCTCCAAGCAGCATGGGCTTCAGATGCTAGAGCTTTTCCTTGCCTGTGCAATGCTGCTCTTTTCCAAGCCAGTGGTATCAGCTGTTATTAATCCTTTCAGAACAAGCATGGGGTTTGTTTTTCACTTACCCCAGTGTCTAGTGAAATGCATGGCTCATACAAGGTGCTCAAAAATGTTGGAAGAAAGGAAAGAAAGGAAGAAGAGTGAAAGAAGGGAGGAAGAGAAAAATGGAGGGGAGAAGATAAGAAAGGAAGAACCATTTAGAAAAGAAATACACCATGAATCTTTGACAATAATGACGTCATTGGCATAATTGTATTACACTAACCACCTTGTACCCACTGTATGCCAGGCACTGTGCTAGTGCTTCTACAAGTATCATCTCACACAGCTCTCTAAGTTTAAACATTTGTGAGTTTGAAATTTGTGTCTCCATATGTTTTCCATAAACCTTAAAGACCGTCTAATTCAACTGGCAGGGAAGCTATGAGGATTGAGTAGTGAGTAAGTTGTCATGATACGTCTTTTAATTTCTATCAGTGCCTATATAGTCTCACATTTAAACTATGTAATAATTAAACATGTGTTGACTAGATGCTCTATAGGAAGAACCTCTCAGTTGAATCCCTGGGTGATACACAGAAATGGTTATGCCTTTGTTAGGACTCAAGAGAACCCGTATTTTTCTCTTCTGAAATTCCCCGTGGTCCCAGTGGTATTGACATGATCCCAAAGTTGATGTTGTATTAATACATGTTTGCCCATTCAACTAATTATTATTGTGATTACTATCATCATTTCTGGAAGTGAGACTGCTAACCAAAGGGTGTGAACATGTTTAAACGGTTTTTATGTATAAATTGAATTTGTCTTCTATAAGAGGTTTTACCCATAGAAAGTACATATGTAAAGAATCTCTGCACACTCACAAGTCCCTAGCACTTTCAGAGTTTAACAATCATGATCTATTTATAGTTAATTTAAAATGATTATTTCACAGCAGCTCATTATGTTTGTATGCTGGTAAGTTGAAGAACTTTCTTTCCTCTTTTATTGCTGCATAATAGTTGTATATATTTTTGAGGTACATGCGATATTTCAATACCTTTACACGATGTGCAATAATTAACTCAGGCCTCAGGATGTCTACTACCTCAAACATTGACCTTTTCTTAGTGTTGGGACCATTCCACTTCGTCTCTAGCTATTTTGATATAGACAATGAATTGTTGTTAACTATAATTTCCCTGATGTCCTATCAAACACTAGGACTTATTCCTTCTACCCACCTGTCCTTTTGTGCCCTGTAACTCAAGCCTTTTCATCGTCTCCTCTGCTGTCTTTACACCGGCTCCTTCACGAGATCCGTGTTCTCAGCTCCCACATCTGAGTGAGAACCTGCCGTGGTTTGTCTTTCTGCGCCTGACTTATTTGCCTTGACAGCTTCGATTTCTACCCACATTGTTGCCAATGGCAGGATTTCCTATTTTAAGACTGAATAATATTCCATTGTTTTATGCGTGTGTAAATACAGGCATAGATATGAATTTTACTAAGAGGTGACCAACACACAGAGAATACTTTATGAAGTTTTGTAATTAATATTTTGTAAAGAAAGATACTTCAACTTCCCATTTTCCCTACCTAGGGTGACTTCATGGGCAACGCTGGGCACAGCCCATATTTGGGGTCTTTTGAAGCTGCCGTCGTGTTTTCCACAGTGGCTGAGCTGATTTACATTTCCACCAAAATGTGCAAGAATTCCCCTTTCTCTGAATCCTCACCAACATCTGTTATTTTTTGTCTTTTTGATAATAGCCATTTTCGCAGGGGTGAGATTATCTCATTGTGGTTTTGATTTGCATTTCCCTGATGATTAGTTGATTTTTTTTCATGGGCCTGTTGGCCGTTTGTTGTCTTCTTTTGAGAAATGTCTATTCAGGTCTTTTGCTAATTTTTTAATCTTTTTTTTTTCTTTTGCTCATGAGTTGTTTGAGATCCTTTGCTATTAATCCCTTGGTGGATGGACAGTTTTGAATTATTTTCTCCTGTTCTGTAGGCTGCCCCTTCATTTTGTCGATTGTTTTCTTTGCCCCGCAGAAGTTTTTGGCATGCTCTAATCCCATGTGTGTATTTAAACAACTTTTTTATATATCTTGAGCATTTGTGTTTGTCATTGTGAATTATCTTTTTATGTGCTTTGTTTCCATATTATTATATTTTTGTTTTCTGTCACACATGCCGGATTTTTTGATGTGCACTTTGCATTTTTCTTCACAGCTTGCTCTTCAACTTTGTTTATGGTATTTTTGACATATAGATGGAAGTTTAAAAAATATAATCACTTCTATCACTGTGCATTTGGTGTTATGCTTACAAATGATAAATCAACTTAATTTTAGATTCGATGATACACAGACCTACACCAGGGAAGACGTAGGGAATATTTTATTTTGAGATGAAATCTTTAGCCATTTGCACATGTCAGGTTGTGATAAGCTGTGTTGATTTGAAGGTGCTCGTGAGAATGGGAAGCCATCGTGAACGAAGTTTGTCCTAGGTTGCACTCTAAGCATAGACTGAACAAGAATAAAACCAGTTACTCCAAATTTTGCTGATCCTTAACCATACTTGGTCAATTTTCCCTTTGTCTGGGAAAATACCAGATTCTAGCATGTTAAAATGGACATTGCCAAGGAATACAAGTTATGGGATAAAACGCTTTCTGCAAGTTCAAGAACAGGCTAGCATGGAACTAGGAGTTTGAAAATCCCACAGTAGATTGATTTTGTTTGACATTGGTCCCGAGATTATTTTATTTCTCAGTGAAGAGGTAAACCTGTTCACTCATGGGATTTTAATCTGTGAGCTTTCCAAAATTTACATTTTAAATCATTTCAAACCCACACAGTGGCTCAGCACCCATGCCCAGTGGTTAGGGTGCCAGCCACATGCACTGAGGCTGATGGGTTTGAACTTGGCCAGGACTAGCTAAACAACAATGACAGCAACAACAACAACAAAAATAGTCATGCATTGTGGCGGGCACCTGTAGTCCCAGCAATTTGGGAGGCTGAGGCAAGAGAGTCTCTTAAACCCACTAGTTTGAGGTTGCTGTGAGCTGTGATGCCAAGGCACTCTACCAAGGGTAACAAAGTAAGATTCTGTCTCACAAAAAAAAAAAAAAAAAAAAATCACATGCAGAATACAATTCCACCTTCTTTGTGTGACCTCAGTGAATGGAGAAAGCAGGCCATGGGCTCTGTTGGCATGGCTCTGCCCTGGATGGGGGATGGGGTCACTGCTGTTACCTGGAGGGCATTCATGGTTGGGGAAGTAGACAGGACTTTGGAATCATTAGAAACTTGTTTCTGCCTGTTGTGACCTTGGCAAGTTTCATTAACTTGCCTTTGACCTTCTCTTTCATCAGAGGCTAATTGTCACGTAAAGTTAAATGAGAAACGTCAGGTACTGGCAGGGCAGATCATGACTAGGTCCTGTGCCTTGAGTTGCAGCCCCAGGCAATGAAAAAAGTGTGGCCTCCTGCTCACCACTCCTCTCAGACCTGGGTTTGCCACCTACGAATTTGGTAAGATAATGCCTATGTTGTAGGGATGCCATTCACCTATTGCGAACCATGCCATTATGAATATGTACAAATACCTCTTGAGACAATTGCTTTCAATTCTTTTGTGTATGTGTCACTACATGGGTTGCTGGGTCATGCGGTGACCCCACTTATATTTTTTCCAGTGGCTGCTCTGCCACTCTGTATAGTGTCTGCATAGGTCTGCATTCCCACCTCTAGTGCACAAAGGTTCCCATTTCTCCACACCCTCATCAACAGCAAACGATCATTATGAAGACAAATTAGATCAAAGCCCTATTCTGCTAAAAGCAATTGTCATATTTATCAATCTAGGTGTGTATGTTCCTCACTGGGTACACCAGGCCCCCTGTGACCCGACCTCTGCTGACACCCCTCCCGTGCACGTGCCTCCTTCCCTTCCCACCACACAGCAGCCACAGTCACTCCCACCTGCTCATCTGCACTGGCCCTTTATACTTGCCACCTTCCCTGGCTGGATGCCTTGTCCCCA